>CAKLNU010000103.1:0-62500 GCA_922788865.1 Poeciliopsis turneri | reverse complement strand
AATTGTCAGTAAATGGCACAAATTAGAAAGAGCTCGGCAATGTTGGAAATGCGGAGAACACAAAACTTCATAAACTATAAGACTGCTAATGATATCTGCAAAAAAAATCCTGTCTATTCATTTCCGACGAACTGAATGCACTTAAAAACAGCTTTGAAAAGCTAAAACTGCTATTGTCAATCCATTTTCAACATGAAAGTTGTGCATTTTCAAACATCTTGTTTTAATTTTTCTATTTTTCATTGTTTTATTTAACCTTCAAATTTCCACGTAAATCAGTGAAGCTTTGACTAGACAGAATGCTAATTCAAGACATCAGTAATGTCATTCTGACTTGTCACAATGTTCACTTAAGATATCTTCAATAGAAAAGTTGAATAATTCAAGATATCTCTCATTTAGTCATTATTTGCTTTTAAGATTTCAATCATTTAATTTCCACGAGTCAAAACTACATTTCTCCTATCCAAAAATACATTTAAGATATTTTGAATTATGGACTAATTAGAGATATGTTTGGTTTGAATTATGACTAGTCAAAAGTACAATCGAGATATCTTGAATTTCCTTTTTGACTAGTCATAATTAAATTGTAGATTTCTGAATGAGTATTTCAGATAGTCAGTAATTCATTGTAAATATCTTGAAGTCTCCATACAACTCAGTGGTAAATCTGACGTCATTTCGACTCGCCAGAATGTAATTAGAGATATCTTAAATTGCTAAAACGTCTAGTGATAAAACAATTAGCGATATCTGGAACGTAAAGGCGGCAAAACCGAATTTATGTTAAAACGGCTTGCCATAGATGTTCCGCCTGATTCCTACTGGACTCAAACCGCCTTCCAGTCAGACCTGAACTGGAAAACTTTCTTTTCTAGATCAGAATGAAGCTTGATTTCATCGAGCTACTGAGGATGAAGATGACCAAGAGCTGGAAAACGGCAAAGATCGAAGGAGAGGCGGAGATGACCGCTAGCTAGGCTAACAGTCGGCTAGCTAGGTTAACAGTCGGCTAGCAGCAGCTGGTTGGAGTCAGCTTCAGGTTCTGCAGAACCGAGCGGGTTCCTGAAGTCGCTCTAATGGAAACATTTCAAGTTAAACAGAAACATTTACAGTTAAAACGGAGTTAGGAGGAAAAACTGAAAACAGAGTTTTCATTTACCTGGTTTTACTTCATTACTTTATAAAAATAATCTGACATTCAATCTCTACTTGTGTTACATAATTATATGAAAGAATGTATAAAATCTAAATGAATAAAATGCTTTAAATAAAGCAAAAATATAAAAACAACAAAGTGATTAAAATATGAAGTAAGATAAACATTTTTCTGGCTGGTCAGTTTAAAGTTGAGAGAAACTTTATTGTTGTGTTTCATCAATAAGAGAAAAGAACCGAGATGCTGCAAAGAGCTGCTGCTACAACCGACACCGTCTGATGGATGATGGATGGATAATGGATGATGGATGGATGGATGGATGGATGGATGGATGGATGGATGGATGGATGGATGGATGGAAGGATGAGATGATAGATAGAGGATGGATAATGGATGGATGATGGAAATGGATGGATGATGATGGATGGATGATGGATGGATGGATGATGATGGATGGATGATGGATGACGGATGGATGACGGATGGATGACGGATGGATGCCAGAGCGATTGTTTACCTGCATCCACGTCAGCTAGATTATCAGAGCGTCCCAGAAAGCAGAGAGAGGAAACACAAAGCAGAGTGAGGTCAGAGGCTGAAGGGCATGCAGAGGTCACGGAGAGGTCACAGAGACAGAGGACAGCAGGCTCAATCATCCGGCTCCTGTTCTGGATCCGTTTCCTCCTGGTTTGTGGGTCAGAGGTCGGAGGTCAGGCAGCTTTCCGACCTCCGCTAACGGCAGCGCTGGTCTGTCTGAGCGGCCCTGAACGCACCGCGGAGCGGGACGACCCACCGGGCCGGCCGCTGCTCCAGAACCAGAATAGTTCTGGTCTGTGGTCCGGCTGCGTTGCCACGGTAACCCGGGCCCTGCGTATTTTTAGAGCGAGGAATGCGCTTCCGCTGGAGCCTCCAGCTGCTGCTGAACCGGACCAGATCCGGACCAGAACCGGACCGGAACCGGACCGGAACGGGCCAAACATGGAGTAAAAGAAGAACAACTTATGTACTAATGTAAATAACAATATAGAAATAAGTCAGTAAAAAAAGAAATAATGGGATAAGAGTTGGTTCTGTCCGGTTCTGTTCAGCAGAACCTTCCTGCAGTGAAGCTGTGTCTGTGGATGTTCTGGTTGGGTCCGGGAAGAGGAGACCCTCTAACCCGGTTCTGCTCATTATTCTGGTTAATTTCTGATCAGAACCCAGAGGAATCGGGTCGGACCGACACCAGAACCCCTCACCTTCAGGAGACTCTTCCTGGACGTAGGTTCCTGTCAGGTACCGGTGGACCAGCGCCGACTTCCCGCTGGCCAGATTACCCACAATGCCCTGCGAGGAGAAAGAACCGTGCTGTCACTTCTGATCGGACCGGATCGGACCGGGCCGACTGTGACACGGAACCGGGACTCACCACTTTGAGTTCTGGTACGGTCCGGCTGAGGGTCCACTCCTGGCTGTTGACGAAGGCGTCTGAGGAGAGAGCAGCAGTTAGTCGGGTCGGATCGGTCCAGAACCAGGACCGACCTGGTTATTCATATGCAGCGCCACAAAACCCAAAACATGAGCCCAAGTTGGTTCTGATTCTGCAAAGGCCCGGAAACCAGAAAAATCAAAACATTCACTGTAAAACTGAAATCCTTGATTTATATCTGGAGAAATAGCAGGAACTGCAGAGGGCCTGGAAGGGGAAGACCACCGGGGTGCCCGACAGGGCCCCTAGTGCCCCAACAGGCCCCTGAGGGCCCCAACAGAACCCCTAGTGTCCCAACATGGCCCCTAGTGCCCCAACAGGGCCCCTAGGGGCCCCTAATGGGGCCCTCAGGGGCCTGTTGGGACACTAGGGGTTCTGTTGGGGCCCTCAGGGGCCATGTCGGGGCACTAGGGGCCCTGTTGGGACACTAGGGGCCCTGTTGGGGCCCTCAGGGGCCATGTCGGGACGCTAGGGGCCCTGTTGGGACGCTAGGGGCCCTGTTGGGGCACTAGGGGCCCTGTTGGGGCACTAGGGGCCCCGTTGGGGCCCCCAAACTGGAGCAGTGGCTACAACAGATCCCAGGAACAACATCAGTCCAGAGGACCCGAGCTCAGAGGAAGCCGCGGTGGCTGAGAAGGGAATTTTTATATATATATTTATAATTTTTATTTTTTTTTTTTTTTTTACAGTAAAGATTAAAAAAGAAACAATTTTTTCCCTAAATGAATTTAAACCAGTTTAAACCGGTTTATACCTGCCCTATTTATTTTAGTCTGGACTTTTCCAGAGGTTTGTCTACAGAATGTGGTCAGGGTGATCCTGACCCGGTTCTGAGGTCCAAACTTCCGTCCGCATGGAAAGAATCCAGAGCGGAGCGTCCTGATTGGCCGGCGGCCTCACAGAGGCGGGCATTGTTCGGCCGGTATGGAAGGCTGATATGTCACGTAATGCCAGCCAGGATGTTGATCCAGCTGTTTCCTGTTTTTCCTGCAGCAGCTGATGGACCAGCAGCTTCAACTGGGAGGAAACCAGTAACAGCTGGCAGCTTCAACTGGATTCTGGGTGGGAAAGTGGGCGTGGCTTGTAGTGGGCGGAGTCAGAAGTGGCTTATAGCAGGCGGATCATATCAGATAAGATCGGAGCTGCGGGGTCGGGTCGGGTCGGGTCGGTTCTGCTGATCAGGCTGCAGGTATTCATGGTATGAAGATGATCCAGAACACGTCAGAACCTGAACCAGTCTGAACTTCAGCAGACAGCCAGCAGATTGTGAATGAATAATCATAATCATGATAAAATTCTTCTAATTATTTATTTTAATTTAAATTGCTCATTTTATTAATATTAAACATAAGTCATGATAATATAATAACTTTTATGTCATTTTTTATTCGTTTAAAACAGGATTTATTTCAAATCTTTCATTCGATTTTTTAAATTGCTTCTTTAATTTCTTCAATGTTTTTCTGGTTATTTTGTTTCTTTTAATTATTAACCTATTTACATTTTTAAATGTTTATTGTTTAGTTCTGTTGAATCCGTTTATTTATTATTGTTTTAATGAAAAGTGTATTTTTGTACGATGAATATTCTTATTTGTGAAATGTTAGCATGTCGATGCTACTTTTGGTCTGACTGGTTGAACTGATGCATGTCTCCAGTCAGCAGCTGAAACAATGACAGGAATCTGCTGCTGGCGCCTGAACGCCTCACGAACAGCTGATAGAGTAAACAAGGATCAGGCCACGCCCACTACACAACTAGCCACGCCCCCTGCCCCATCCCAGCAGGGACAGACAGAACCAGAACCTCCTGATGTTGGGTTCTAACTGGTTCTGATCCGTTCTTGTAGACGGGTTCTGCTGGGGTTCCCCTCTGGACCCGGCTGGTTCTGCAGAACAAAGGCCGTCTGTTTGCAGGTCAACCTGTCTGACAGGTAACACACCTGGAGGAAGAGGAGCGGCTCTTCATCGTCAGCTGCTCCGTCTGTCCTCCTGATGACTCTACAGGTAGGGGGTCCAACATGCGGCCCGGGGGCCATGTGTGGCCCCTGACTGCAGCTGGGCAAGCGTGGCCCTGAGGCCCTGAGGCACATTCACTTCCTGAACTCAGATCTCCATGGCAACGCCATGTTTTACATGGAAACCCACAACAAGAGATCAGAGCAAGCAGTTCTGAACACCAAACTGGAGGACTGGCGACCCAGAGGCAGGTGTCTGGACCAGAACCAGAACCAGACCCACCCTGCTCTGCTGAATGAGCAGCAGAACCAGAACCGGTCCAACAGAACCAGCAGTGGAGCCATGATCCCATCAGATCCAGATCAGAACACACAATCAGAGCACACACACACACACACACACACACACACACACGGTGTGACCTATATCTCAGCCTGCAATCAGCTGACCATCCCCCCTCCCCCGCCTGCTGCTGGCAGCCTGCCGCCTGGCTGCTCCTCTTCCTCCTCTTGGTCAAACTCTCCAGCCGGGTTCTGGCCGGGTTCTGGCCGGGTTCTGGCCGTCCTCACAGGGCGTCCGGCCCGGGGAGGCCGGGGCGTCCGGTTCTGTTGGACCTACAGGTTCTGATGGTTGAACCTGATGGTTCGATCCGGGTCAGAGGTTCTGGTCCATTACCCTTTTATTCCTCCTGGACTTTCAGATTAATTGGTTTATTTCCAGGTTTATTAGTCAAATATGGTTCGTTCGTTTGAGTTTTTTTATATTTTTAGACGCTGCAGTCAAAAGGTTTTATTAAGCCTGTTATTATGTTTACATAATAAATATTTCCTGCAGTTTCTCAACTGTTCTCAGTTTTGAGACGTTTGTAGCTCCGTATTTTTCCATCAGCGGATCGTTTCACATCAAACTGAAACGCTAAGAAATAAAACAGGAGAACAAAAGATATTATTTATGGTTTGATAAAAGTTCAGTTATAGTTTTTCTGTTAGTTACAGTTTTTATCTGTTTCACTTTTCATGAGTTTTCCTCCTTTAGCATTAGCATTAGCTAACTGCACCGTTTCTACCGTCAAGCTAACAGCGTCATCACAAAAAAGTTCCGTCAGTAGCAGCAGCCAATCACAGGCTGGGATTTTCTCATCCAATCAGAGCTCTCCTTATAAATACTGGCTGAGCAACCAATCACAGCCAGCAAATCTAAACGCTGCAGCAACAACCAATATTTGTATTTAGTATTAAATATTATGACTTTATTTTATGAAATAATTATTGTAATTTAATTCAGTTTGAAATGTGACCAGATTTACACATAATCACTGATTACATCTTTTATTTTGTTATTTTTAAACTGGTTCTGGTTGAAAAAGAACCAGAACCAGAACCAGCTCCTGCTGGCCCATCCTGACTCAGCATCAGGCTCTTTATTTTTAGATGTTTGTCAGAAGTTTTACTTCCTGGTTCTGACCCGGTACTCTGGGCTCTTATTGTGAAGGAGCCTCCAGCTGACTGAGCTTCAGGATAACTGGATCAGCTCCGTGTCCCAGTCTGACTGGGTCAGACGCTGGCTCCAGAGCGGGTCGGGTCAGCCGCGGGGGGCGGGGCCCGTGAGGACGACCCGCCTGATTGGCCGAACCTCAGGAAGTGAACCACAGAGCACAGCAGAGGATGTGTGATGCTGCGGGACCAGAACCAGATCAATCAACCCTGAGGGCCGAGAGAGCAGCTCTGCTGACCTCATTTCCTGTCACTAAAGCTCCTACTGAGCGCGCTCAGTCCTCCTGTCAGGAGGACGTTACTTCTGCTTGGCCGAGGATGTAGGTCACACACACACACAGACGCACACACACACACACACACACACACAGACGCACACACACACACACACACACACAGACGCACACACACACACACACACACACACACAGACGCACACACACACACACACACAGGTGTGTGAAGAATCCCAGCAATGTCGGTCTGGAGACGACAAGAATCGTTTCCAGTTGAAATCTCTAGATTCATTTTCTAGATTAGGATTCTGGGTAAATTAATAATCTATTACTGATCAATAGTTTAGAATCATAATCTCCACAGTTTAGATGAAAATAATCTGATAATCTGTTTCACAGATGAACCTGCAGGTTCTGGTCCGTTTGGACCGGGTGTGCTGCTGCCTCCGGCGCGGTTACCATGGTTACCGTCGGCTGCGCCCCCATCCACGCCGCGCCGCATCGACCTGCCGGCCCCGGGGCTCCAGGCCGGGCCGGGCCTGGAGAAGAACCCGCTGAAGAAGCGTCCCAGCCTGCGGTCGCCCCCCCGCGGCGTGGCGCCGTCGCCCTGGGCGTCCCGCCGCTGCAGGTCGCTGTTGTCCAGCGTGCGGTTCTTAGTGGCGCCGGCCCTCTGGCGGCTCAGCTCGGCCAGCGAGTCGGCCCTGCTGAGGACGGCCCCGACCTCCAGGGTGCGGCTCTTCTCCCGGGTCCTGGTGGGCGGGGCCCGTGCGGTGGGCGGGGCCTGCGGCAGCCCGTCTCCAGACGCGGCGCGGAGCCGCAGCAGCTCTCCGCTGATCCGGGTCCGGACGCTGAAGCTGAAGCTGCGCTGCAGCAGGCCGGGCTTCGGGGCGGCCCCGGGCCGGGCCGGGCCCCTGTCCTCCATGCTGTGGGCCTTCAGGAGCCTCCTCACCTTGGCCGCGGCGGTTTCGGGCCGCGGTTCGTCGCGCTGCGCCTGGCGGGACGCCCTGAGCCGGCCCAGCTCCAGCTGACCCGTGCTGAACGTCCTGAACCTCCTCATGATGCCGCCCTGAGCCGCCGCCGGCTCAGGCTCCTCCTCCTCCAGCACGCCACCCCCACGCCCCGCCTCCTCCCCCGACCGCCCCAGGTTCTCCCTCTTCACCAGCGTCAGGGAGATCCGGTACACCGTCTTCCTCTGAGGCGCTCCCCTCTCCATCAGCATCCTGATGCTCCGGATGTTTCTCACTGACCCGCCTCCGCTCCGGCCGCCATGGCGACCACCCCTCCGGGCTGCTGCTCCTCCCCCCGCTTCACCTGGGACCAGAGCGCCGCCGCCTCAACGCTTTCAGCTGCCGCCGAGCAACGAGGAGCTCCAGAGTCCTGCTGCTGTCTGAGCCGCTCCACTGCTCACTGACACCCACACAGAGCCGGGAGGGGCGGAAACCTGGAGCGGAGCGCTGGGGAGGAGCCGGGAGGGGCGGAAACCTGGAGCGGAGCGCCAGAGGCGGACTGGGGCGGAGCTTCACTCACTGACCAGCATTCCTGAGAAAGTCTGGCGGAGGGAAGAACTGCCTCTAATCTGAACTCTGAGCTGCAGTCTGTTTAAATATAACAACTAATAAACCGAATAATAACAGAAGTGAATGTACTGGGTGTCCAAATCGTGGCCTGGGGCCAGTTGTTGCCCTTCAAATGAGTTTGTTCGGCCCCACTACAAGTCAATAACCAACAAATGAAGAAATGATATTTTTCTTAATGAGGCAACAATCCAAAACATGTTTATGTTTTCATATATAGATTTTATAAAAAATTATTATTAAACAGGCAAAACGTAAATGATAAATTAATTTTGAATTTTGGCTCCAGTGTAAAAAGTTTGGACACCTTTGGATGAACTGAAGGTGTCCAAACTTTGCTTGTTTGGAGACGTCCAGGGAGATTTAAATGCAACTGAAACATTTCATCTTTTATCGTTAATAAACCAAACGGATGGCGGTTCAGGACAGCAGAGCGTCTCAGGTGAATGTTCTCCAGCAGGAACTCCAGTCCAGGTTTTCCAGCCTGCTCTCTCTCAGCGCTGGCTCTTCCTCCTCCTTTTCCTCCTCCTCTTCCTCCCTGCAGCCATGCAGGCTCAGGCAGATCTGCAGCTCCAACAGCAGACTCCCAGTCCCAGCTCGTCCCGTCTCCCAGTTTGGGCCGGTTCCTCCGACCAGAACCAGAACCAGAACCAGAGCAGAACCCAACATGTTCCCTCCATGCAGAGCTGCAGCAGCTGCCATGTTGCTCCAGCTGTTTGCAGACGATGCTGTGGTTCAAGTGAAACTCCCTCATCCTCTCTGGGTCTCCCAGTGTTCCCAGTAGAACCTCCAGTCTGGGTTCTGACCCGGTTCTCAGACGTCCAACCAGTCCAGACTCAATCTGCGGACATTGTTTCCATGACATGTGAATTCATGTGTTCATCATGGCGGATGTAAATAGTTCCAGTTTTATTCATAACTCAGCCAAGGTGGCGCTAGCGCTCATCTGTCAGCCAATCAGAGGAGACGTCAGCGTCTCATTCAGGTGATAAGCCCCGCCTACTTCATGTCTTCTTCTATGTTTCCTACAGTAGTAACTTGCGACTCTGGTCATGTGACTCGTGATGCGAAACCAGAATCCTCCTAGACTGTTTACAGAAAAACCAATCTAAACTTTGACCCTTTCTGGTCCCTTGAACCAGTTGTAGGGGTCAGAGGTTATCCTGGAGAAGTGGGAGGAGCTAAGCACATCCATCTGTCCGTCCTTCATCCTCCTCTTCTCCGCTCCTTCCATCTTTCTGTTCCTCCCTCCTGAGTTCTGTCTGAGGTAAAACGGGTCAGAACCTCGGCAGATCCTCTGCCAACCTCTGACCCCACAAGACCGACCTTTAGTCTTAGTAGTTCATTAAAGGTGAGAGGCCACTGATTCTGCATATTTCACACAGAACAAAGAAATTCCAGTGGACATGAACTGGGATTACTGGGAACCAGATGAAGATGTGCCACCAAGAAAACAAACTTCTTTAGCCTGCTAGCTTCTGGCTAACAGGCTAGCAGTTAGCTTCTCTAACAACAAGCTGCTTTAGCCACAAGTATAAAAACACTGAGCTGTGAAAAGACAGAAGCCATTTCATAAAGTTTACTGTTGATCAGCTGGTGAATCCAGCAGATTATAGTGAATCCAGCAGATTATGGTGAATCCAGCAGATTATGGTGAATCCAGCAGATTATGGTGAATCCAGCAGATTATGGTGAATCCAGCAGATTATGGTGAATCCAGCAGATTATGGTGAATCCAGCAGATTATAGTGAATCCAGCAGATTACCCATCAGGGAACCAGGGACGTCCAGCTGAACAGCAGCTGATTGCTATGATCATAAACAGACACGGTTGATGGAAACGTTTGTTTCCAAAAAGGCTGAACGAGATGAAAACTATTTATTTTGATATATTTACACATTTCCCATTTTGTGTTTAATGATTTATTGATTAGTGATTATCATGAAGGATGTAAAACCAGCTGAGGTCAGAGCTGCTGGCAGAACCTCAACTGGGTCAGCAGAGATACCAGCATCACGACCTGAGAGGAGGAAGGTTCTGGAAACCAGAACACAGCGGGCCTGGGAACGGACCGGCTGCATGTTGCCGCTTCATGTTGCCGGACCGGCTGCATGTTGCCGCTTCATGTTGCCGGACCGGCTGCATGTTGCCGCTTCATGTTGCCGGACCGGCTGCATGTTGCCGCTTCATGTTGCCGGACCGGCTGCATGTTGCCGCTGCGTCTCTTCATGCTATGAAATATGCATGCGGTGCTGCAGCGGCTGCCAGAACGTTCACTGTGAGGAGAATGGCGCCGACCCGGCCCAAACAGAACCAGGCGTTGTCGGCCCATTTTATCCCCGTTGATCCGGAAACTAAAGGCCGGATTTATTCAGATGCAGCCGGTAAATCCAGGTGTGACTGCAGGTGGAACCAAACCAACAACCTGAGCAGCTGCAGCATCTTCCTCCCACGCGCTGCAGCCTGGAAACTGGGTCAACCAGCAGCGCGTGGGGGAGGGGCAGTAGCAGGCCCCCTGCTGACATCTTCATCACTGAACACACAGGTTTCAGTTTCCAACAGAAAAAAGCTCCACAAAACGGCAAAGCAGAGCAGGCAGCAGTGACCAGCAGTGACCAGCAGGGGCAGCAGACAGCATGGAGGTTCTGTTGGGTCAGGATCTGATCCATGTGAACCCAGATAGGAAGCTCCTGCACCACCAACCTCTGTTGCCATGGAGACCAGAGGGTGTGGGGAGACATGGGATGTTCTCCTCCACCTTTCAGTCAGCTTTGCTCTGTGCTTTGACTTTTGGGCCTTCAGGGACACCGTAGATCGTCTGAAGCCCAAAGACGCAGCAGCAGCTCATCACACATTCATGAAGTTCTGACACAACGCTTTAATCCTGGAGGGACAGGCCGACGGTTCAACTCCCAGCAGAGACCGGCAATGCAAACACAGCAGGGAATTCAACCTGCAACTCTCATCCACTTCACCTCCAAACATTTAAAACAACTTTCATTTGATCAAACACAAAACTCTCTGCTTGGTTTCCACCAAAACATGAGGACGGAGGCCTGGTGGGGACAATTGACCTCAAATTAACATCAGCCTGTTTTAATAAGAGACTGGAGAGGAAGAGAGAGAGAAAGACAGACAGAGAGAAGAGAGACAGACAGAGAGAGAGAGACAGAGAGAGAGAGAGAGACAGACAGAGAGAGAAAGACAGAGAGAGAGAGAAGACAGAGAGAGAAGAGAGACAGACAGAGAGAGAGACAGAGAGAGACAGGAGACAGAGAGAGAGAGAGAGAGAGAGAGAGAGAGAGAGTCGCCCAGCTCAGATGAACTTTTCCTATCTGATTATCGGGTAAATCTGCTTTCCATACATTCAGTCAACATCAGCTCTGATTGGCCAGTTTCAGCTGAATCCCAACAGGAAGTGGATTTAATCTCCACCAGCGATCGGTGGCAACATGAAGGGCTGTTTGTCTGGTGTCTGACTGCTGACCTTTGACCTCTGTTCATTTCAGAGCCTGAGAGCAGCCGATTGAATGAACATCAGCTCTCTGCTGCCCCCTGCTGCTCACCACACGGCACTGCGCTCCACAGCCACCATGATGCTCTGCTGTCCCTCCTGCTGCTCCGCTGGTTGCCACGGCAACGCGGCTGCCTGCGGAACAGGTTGCCACGGTAACGAGCATCACTTCCTCAAACAAAGCCAGCCAGGTTTATTTCTGGTTGGTTTCCTGTGGAGATGACTCTGAGACCTGCAGGAAATGATGCGACATCACTTCCTGTTTCTACAGCGTCCAGATCCACTTCTGAGCTTCAGCCGGTTTTCATCTTTATGTCATATTTATCTGATAATTAATGCAGAAAAACTGCTGACCAGATTTTACATCAACAGCAAAATATTTTAAATATGAATTACAATATTTTAAAAAAAATTAAAACTACCAGAAAAAATTTGAAATAATTAAAAATATATACATTTTAGTTTTTTGAAATGACTATATATGCTTTTAAAACTAAAGCTTAAGATCATTGTGGTTTCTACAATGAATCAGCAGCAGCTTCGTTCCTATGGAGGACTGCTACTGCCAACAAACAACCGCAAATACTGAATAAATAAGTGGCTTGATGAAATGATTCATGTGGAAAATATTACATCCAAAAGTCTCAAAATTAAATAGAAAAAAAATATTCTATAAATACAGAATCTGAACAAAATAATTGTGCAAAGGAAAGTAATTATTTAAAAAATTAGATGAGAAATCAAATGGAAAACTAAGTAATATATTTAGTTATGGTTTATGGATAAAGTTTTGGCAGCACCAGTCCTCCATAGGCTACAGCAGCCTCAAGTTTTCTCTGCTGCCAGCTGAAGCAGCAACAGCGCAGCCAGCAGGAGGCGCTAACGCACATCCATGTGTCCCAACAGGTAGATGGACCAAACACCTGGACGCGTCTTGCTGCGTCTCCTCGCCAGGAAGCATCAACAACAGCTGCGCTGCATCCAACTGTATAAATAGACTTCCTGTCCCGCGAACACAATGCGGCTCGTTAGCTCACGGCGGCTGCCAGGAGAGGCTGAGGATGTCACTTCCTGCCACGCGCCGGCCCGCCCCCGCCGGGCTCCGGAGCAGAACCGAACCAGGAACAGAAACGTTTACTGCAGGTTTCCAGGCAGAGGCCCGGCCAGGGTCCAGTTTCCAAGGTAACGGGCCAGGAGTTCACTGTCTGATAGAGAAGTGATACTTCCTCCTGTGGCTGGTAGAAACCAGAACCAGAACCAGGGATCCAACTGGACCAGCAGACCAGACATGTTTTAGTTTTGCTCTTCTCTGTTACTATTATGATTAGCAGCAGCAGCAGTATGAATAGTATTAGTAGTATTGATAGTATTACAGTATTAGTATTGTTGATAGTATTAGTAGTATTCGTATTATTGATAGTATTAGCAGTATTGATAGTATTGATAGTATTAGTAAATGGTAAATGGACTGAACTTATATAGAGCTTTTCCAGTCATTTTGACCACTCAAAGCGCTTTACACTAGAGTCACATCCACACATTCACACTCACAAACGCACACACATTCATACACCGATACGCAGACCGGTAGGCAATTTGGGGTTAAGTGCCTTGGGTTAGGGTTAGGTGCCTTGCCCAGAGGCACATCGACATGTGGGAGGAGGAAGCTGGAATCAAACCTACAACCTTCCGATTGCAAGACGACAACTCTGCCACACAACCACAGTCGCCCACGATAGTATTAGTAGTATTGACAGTATTAGTAGTATTGATAGTATTAGTAGTATTGATAGTATCAGTATTGTAGTATTGATAGTATTAGTAGTATTGATAGTATTAGTAGTATTGATAGTATTATTAGTATTGATAGTATTAGTATATTGATAGTATTAGTATATTGATAGTATTAGTATTAATAATAATACTATCTGAACTATTTTCACTTCTTTGTTTCTCTTCTCATTCTATCTGGTTTCACTTCAAACTTCTTTAATATTTTATTTAACATTTTATTTACAGTTTAAATCTACCAATGTTTGATCAAACTTTATATGTTCATCTAATTTTAATAGAAAAATATTTTCTGTTTTACTTTAAGTTTGTTTATTTTCATCTATTTCCTTCATTTTCTACATCTTAAAAAAATTATTTTTACAACTATTACAATTATTATTGCTAAGCTACAGTTTAATATTTAACATTTTTATTTATTTTTCTCCTTTTACATTTAATTTTTTTATTACTATCATTTTACTATGATTAACTTTTTTACATTTACATATTTAGGATTTTTACTTCATTTTAAATTTACTAATGTTCAACAATATTTAAAGTTTTCAGAAACTAATTCCCTTCTTCAAAAATGTCATATTCATATTAATATCAAATAATTTTTTGAAGGTTATATATTTATTGTTATGAATTATTGTGGTTATTATTCATACAACTCAACATTGAAATATTTTTTCATAAATCTGTTTCTTATTTCAACATTTTCTTATCGTTTTTTACTTATTAATTTTTCTCTTTATTTTCTGATCATTTTTTTATTTTTCTGTTGGATTTTATTCATATGGATGATTTTTTTCCACTAAATTGTTTTATTTTTATGTTCTTTTCATTGGCTGTCTTCTTTCTGCAGTTTATTCTCGGTGACCTCTGAAGAACTGGTCCAGTGACCCAAACATCCAGAACCAGAACTCTGACACAAACTACTTCCTGTTGGCTGATGCGTTTAAGGACCGGAGAAACTGTCGTATTTTCCAGCCTCATCGCAGCAGCTTTTGTCCAGATCAAACTGGCGTTGCCATGGAGACAGGTCAGCTTAAATATTCTCTAAATAACCTGAAGTGGGATTAAATAATGAGTCATCTGCAGCTGTTTCCTCTCAAGTTCATCAGGTTTCCAACGGCAACCGGCCTCAAAGCGGCGCCCAAGTCGACCAATCAGGCGGCTCCGTGCTGCTCCGATGCTTTCCAGGACGAAACATCTGGAACATCATCACGGCCGATAATCTGGGCAGATTAACACAAACTAATCCCAGTTCAGCTCTGACTGGTTGAACTGGGATCCAGAGGCTGCTGCCTGCTCACCAGTCCAGATGTTCCTGCTGGATCCAACATCTGCCACCATCATCCCATCAGGATCCACTGAGCGCGCTCAGTACGCTGCTGCCTGGCGGTGACTCATCATCATCATCATCATCAGCATCAGCAGCATCTTCCTCTGGAGGACAGACGCTCCGACGTTACATAACGGCCTGAAGCAGCTTTACAGCTGCTCAGGTTACACAACCAGAACCAGAACCGGATCAGACTGCAGAACTGGAAATGAAATGAAAAAACTCAAACCATCATGAAGATTAAGGCAGCTTTGCTCTGGAACTCCTGGTTGCCGAGGTGATTCCCTCCTTTTCCGGGGCCAAAGGTCAAAGTCACAGACATGTAGCATGAACAGAACCTTCAGGTCCAGCTGCCAGAGAACTGCTGATCTGATGGGTTCAGGTCCGTCTGATGCTAATGCTAAACGCTATGACAATGCTAAAGTCAAATGTTCTGCTAATAATACATGCCATGCTAATGCTAAGCACTGTGCTAATGCTAAGCACCGTTGGTTAAACTCCAACATTCTGGGTTAAAACCTGAACCAGGTGCATTTATGTTAGGACTGATTTTAGTTGTCATGGTTACATAAGGAACCTGTTCTGGTCGTTCCCAGCAGAACCAGGCAGCACCACAGTGTGTATTTAAGCAGAACCTCAGCCAGGTTCTGGTTCTTTATGTAGCTTCAGAAACAGAAACCTGAGATCCAGGCTGAGAGGAAACAAAGGCTGACGGTGAACAAACAGCAGCCGGGCCAACTGGGTCACACGGCCCGGCAGAACAAAGGTCTGCTCAGCTGCCGCGTCCTCTCTGGACCTGGTACTGAACAGGAAGGGCCCGCTTCAGGATGGATAGACCAGCAAACAACAATGAAGATTCCTGTGAGGTTCTGGAGGAAACAGCAGCTGCAGCAGCCGGGCTTCTGCTTGGACTGGGCCAGCAGAACCAACTGGACCAGCAGAACCAACTGGACCAGCAGAACCAACAGAGCTTCAGCTCAAATTAAACTGGTCATCAAGTTCTGGCCCGCAGCATCACGGCCTGCCAGTCAATGCAAAACATCACGATATTTTACAGGACTATTGTGATAACGATAAGATGAATCATTTCTCTGCAGGGTTTTGAAAGACAGTAACCATGGCGACACAACTTGTTCATGCAGGACAGCAGTTACATAACTGAACTGAATTCAATCAGATCATCAAACTTATTGATTTGTATCAATGCATTCAAATAAAAATATAAAATCAATGGAAAACAGTAACAAAACTAACAATTCCAATAATAACAGAGGTTTTAAAATAACGATAAATCACAAAATTTATCACGATAAACGATACGAAATCTGTTCAGACCAGAACGGAGAGCCTCAGTGACCCGGGCCGGGTCAAGCATGTTCAGAACCAACCCAGAGCAGTAACACACACACACACACACACACACACCTGCGGCTCTCAGCAGGATGTGCAGCAGCCCGGCGGGCCTGCAGAACCCGCATCTCTCCTCGGTCCTACCTTCGATGGCGATGACGTGCTCCCGGATCTGGTTCTGCAGCAGCGGCTCCTCCACCCGCTCCAGCAGCTCGTAGATGGAGTAGATGTTCGGGTGCACCGACTCGAACCTCTGGATCTCGGATCGGATGGCGGCCGAGTTGGCCAGATGCAGCTGGTAGTTCATCCTGACGGGGGAGACGCGGCTCCAGGAACAGCTTCAGGCTTTCTGAGAACGACAGTAACAATAATCCCGGACTCCGCTCTACATCCCGGGCAGGAGAGCCGGGGTCCCTCCAGCGGCGGCGGCCAGATGGCAGCTACAGTCCGGGGAAGGCTGCTTGTCCCCGGGGCTCCCCGCGTTCCTGCTCCGCTGCGGTGACAGATGTGCGGGAGGCGACGGAGCTCTGCTGCCCCATATCCCTCCAGGCCGGGCTGGATGACCGGGCCGCTGGGAGACCTGCAGCCGGATTACACGGAGCTTCCAGCGGAACTTTGAGTCATAACTGGCCGGAGGAGGAGGATGACAAACGGCCTGGTGGATGCTAGCTGGCTAAAGCTAACTAGCTGTAGCTCCCAGCAGCCGGGAAGAAACCTGGGAAAAGTCGCCGAATTCCAGGGGCGAGAGTCGGCCTCACATCAGGCCAGAGAGCGGGGTTCAACCGCAGACAGCATGCGGGAACAGAGCCGCGGGTCGGTAATCCGTGCGGGGCGAGTTTGGATCCTGGCTCCTTGTTTTGTCTCCTTGCGCTCAAAAAGCGCCGGATAACCTTCCCGGTTCGGCTGGAAACTTAGCGGAGGGAGCCCACATGAGGTACCGGGTGACTCAGGACGACCGAACCGGGTCAAAGCGTCAAGTTTGTCCCGCAACCAGAACCCAAACAGCTCTCCTGTCCCGCTCCTTCAGCGCGGTGAGCTCCGTCCTGGATACACCGAAGATCCCAGCCGGGATTTCCTCCAGGACCGTCAACACGCGCCACCAAACAAACACATCCGGTTTGGCCTTTCAAAATACACCAGCTCAGTTTACATTCCAGTTTGAATGTAAACTGGTCCAGTTTGGTTTATCCTGATTGATTTCTGGTGATTTCAGCCAAAATCAACTCCGTTTGTTTCAGTTTTATTAATTTAGTTTCTTCTAATTAAATCAATACATTGAAATAAAATGTAATTTCAGTTCCATTAAACTTGAATCAATGCAGGTTTTATTTTGTGCCAAATAATTAACTTCATCCCATTTAATCCAACTGAAACTATTGATTTAATCAAAAGGTTTTTTTTCGTTGTTTTCACTTTAGGTCATTAAATTTAGTTTTTTTGTTCTGCTGGCTTTCAAACAGACCAGACCAGTTTAACTCAGATTAAATTATTCATATTTCTGTTAATCTGAAATCAACTCAGTTTGTTGGAATTAGTTTCAGTTAAACCGGTTTGTGTTGAATCACCATAACTTTAACACATTTTATTTTCAGTTTATTTCCAGTCAGTTTAAAACATAAATGTTTGTTTCCTTTGACATCTGTTAATGTGTTCATTAATGGGAGTTAGTGAACACATTAACTGTTCAGTTGGTTTAATTTTGGTTTATTGAAGTCAAACTTCATATTCTGTAAACCAGAATATAAAACAACATTAATGTTAGTTACTCTATTGATCAGTTATTTTCACGCACCAGACAAAGATTAAAGCAACATGTTTTTATTTAGTCAGAAATTACAAAACTAAATGGGTATTCAGCTTTTATTTTGAAGGTCTGTCAAGTCGTGTTCCGGTTTTCCCGACGTTCTGCTGAACAGCTGCATTCGGACAGATGGAGACTGCGCAAAGATGACCTCTGCCATGACAACCAGCCATTAACGGCCTTTCAAAATAAAATTCCAGCAGAGGAGACACAGCTTTATAGACCTTTTTCACAGCAACCGGAAGCTGTATCTGAAAGGGCTGCAGCACTTCCTGTTTTGGTGACTGTAATTAAAGTACTCTGAAAAATGTCTCTCCTCCTCCGGTCCTTTTTCATCCTCCTTACTTAATTTGCCAGCATTTCTTTCGCTGATGCGGAGGAAATCGCAGCGGCTAATTCATCCACCAACTAACGTGTGAAAGTTTACAAGTTCTTCCACGAAAAATAGATCCACCGCTATCAGGTTAAGAAAACACGTAGCTTAGCGAGCTAACCGCTAGCTACAGTATATGAACTACACAAACATCAGAATGAAGCTCAACTTAGTTTGCTAAATTACGTGGAATATTGGAGACAAATATAATTTAAACTTTTCAATTATATTCTGATTACATTCTGAAATGTATTTGCCAGTACAGTTTGTGAAAAACAGCATAATCTCTCCACAAAATACATAACCACATAATCTCATAATTTAATTATTATGTGGTCATAATAATAATAATAATATGATAGTAACAGTTATATTTGACTGAAAATTATCTTACATGGAAAATATATACAATGTATTATATTAATTAGACGTTTACCTGCGGGTGGATGTGCCATATAATCATGGTCCGCAGTAGCATCTTTAGCCTGCTAGCTTGCTGAGAGGACAAACTGCCGTTTCTTAGCCCTCTCCAAAGCAGACTCTCTCATTGCCGGTGCAGTGAAGTTATTCCAGGCAAACAGGGAAGGAGCAGCTCCACTTCTAAGGCGGCTGCTGGTGGATCCGCTAACAAAATCCTCCGGTGTGAAGTGGCGGCTACATACGAAAGTGCTCCCCGTCTTTATGCAAAAGTCGGGACCTTCATCTCTTCGGCTCGCCTGGATCCACTGCCTCCGTTGGTCCGGATCCATCGGGAACGCATGATAGGACAGATATGGCTGTTTTCTTGCCATATCTGTCCTATATATGAACAACCAGGGACTGAACAGAAACAACTGCGCCGAGACTGAGCATTTTCCTAGCCTTTTAATGCTAACGCTATAGCCACCGGAAGTTGTCCAACTACACATCCGCTTTAAAACCCGGAAGCGTGAAAAAGGGAGTCAGAAAAGAAAAACAAGAAGAAGAAGAACATCTGTGAGGCCATCCCACAGCGCCCCTGCTGGTTCTACCTGAACATCTGGTTCTGGTCCAGCTCTACTGGTTCTGGTTCTGGTCCAGCCCTACTGGTTCTGGTTCTGGTCCAGCCCTACTGGTTCTGGTCCTGGTTCTGGTCGGGCTCTGCAGGTGGGCCCAGCAGCAGGCTGTGTTGGACGCCGTTCTTCTTCTTGCCGCTGCTGGTGGCCTTGATGCAGCAGCTGTGACCCTCCAGGGTGAAATGTGTCTCAGTGCCGTCGTCCACAAAGTGTCCCTGAGGACAGACAGGAGGACATTTACATCTAAAATTGATTATAGGTTATTGATCCCCAAAGGGAAATTGCTTCAAATAAAAAATATTTGAATGAAATAAATTAAAAAAAAAATCATAATATGACTAAAATGAAAATACCATTAAATTTAAAACAATTCATTAAAACAGTACAAGCGAAATTTTAAAAAAAGATTATTAAATATCTGTACAGTAAAATAAAAAAGCTAAATAATTAAGAAAATTAAAATAAATTACTTCAATAAGTTTAACTTGAGAAAATCAAAACCCATGTTAAATAAATTTATGAATTTAGTGATTTAATCACAACTTGTTAAATATTATCGTTTCCAGCCAACAATAAATTTAAACATTTAATTCCCTTTGATCAGTGAAACGTTTCTCAGTTGTAACTAAATAACTAAAGAACTAAATAACTAAACTTTAATTCAATTCATTACTTTAAAAGCCTCATTAAATCAAACAAGTCAATTATTAATTCAGTGCTAGTTTCTGCCGTGGCCTCATGGTGGCGCTCCGGTTCCAGTTCTGGCTCCGGTTCCAGTTCTGGCTCCGGTTCCAGTTCTGGCTCTGGTTCCGGTTCTGGCTCTGGTTCCAGCTCCAGTTCCGGTTCCAGTTCTGGTTCTGGTTCTCACCGTTGTCTCCACTTTCTGCCCGTTGCACCAAACGTCCATGGTGTCCTTCTCTGTGGGACACAACACAGTCAGTCAGGACCGGTCAGTGTTCAGGTTGACCTCTGACCTCTTTCTGGACTCACCCAGGACGACCCGGCAGTCCTTCCCGTCCAGCCGGACCACCCAGGTCTCGGTGGTCTTGGCTCTGTGGTCGATGAACTTCTGCAGGCTCTTCCCGGCGACGTCCAGCGAGTATTGGTAGGCGAAGCCGCCGACGGCCTCGATGGTGACGGTGGCCTTGGTGCCGGCGGCGCCCAGACAGAACGACTCCTTCCCAACCAGCTTGAACATCCAGTCCTTCCTGATCACCTCCTGCACAGCAGACGGCGAGGCGAGTTCATCCTCTCACCACAACACGGGAAACCTGGAGTCAACCTGGAGTCAACCTGGGGTCAACCTGAGGTCAACCTGGGGTCAACCTGAGGTCAACCTGAGGTCAACCTGAGGCTGCTCAACGGGACATGATGGAAACTCAACACAACGCAGACCAGACAACCGAAGCGTCCGCCGTCCCGCACCAGGACAAAATGCACACTGGTCCCCTTACCTGGAGGTGGACCAACCAGTGGGACTGGACTGAACTCACCTGGATCCTCCACAGATCCTCCTGGAGGACCAGTGGAGGACCAGTGGAGGACCAGTGGAGGACCAGCCCAGTCCTCATTCAGGAGACACATCAACCAAACAGTCCAAAAGCGTCCAGAACCTGCATCTCCTTGGGTCCGTCCCCTGTGGGTCCGTCTCCGTCCCCTGTGGGTCCGTCCCCTGTGGGTCCCACTCTGTCCCCTGTGGGTCCGTCCCCTGTGGGTCCGTCTCCTCCTCAAAGTGCTGCTTCCAGCATCACGTGACACCAGAGCTTCACCTTTTCCAGGTTGTCTCTCCTGACTCCAGGACCCGTTTACTGGTTTCCTGCTCGGTTCCAGCTTCTATCAGCGCCGGTCCGAACTGGACCTCCAGTCTGCCACCATCACAACACAGGAAGCCCAGACGGTCCAATCAGCAGTCCTGACAAGACTCAGCTCTCCAGAACCTCAGTGGTTGGACCAACCTGGTCCAGTTGGGTTCCAGTCAATGGACGGATGTTTCCATCATTAAACCGCCACCAGAACCTCACCGAACTCCCAGAAACCCGGTTCTGATGGGTTTGCTGCTTCTGCCTCAGTTTGGACTCGTTGGGCAGTTTAAAGCCTGGCCGTGACGTCACACTGAGCCCTATCCGGTCCCGGTTCTGGTGCTGACCGTCCTTTCAGTGAAGTCAGAACCAGCTGTCAGAACTTACCGTCCCGTTCACGTAGACGACCCGTTTCCCCGTGGTGGTGCCGTGAGCGAACTCGACCCGATAGACGCCGTCGCTCAGAGCCACGTCCCACACGGCCACGGCGTCTCCGCACGGCATCCTGGACCGAGCCCGGCCGGTTCTGAGCAGCTGCGAGGGGGAGGAACCGGGTCCTGCAGCCTCAGCAGGACCGAGATTACAGTAAGAGGCTTAGAGGAGGACGAGTCACCGCGAACCGCCGAACCGGCCGGCCGGCTCCCAGCCTCAGTAGGCGGCCTGAGCCTGCAGCCGGACCAGAACCAGCAGCAAACTGGATCTGCTGCCATAAAACTAGAGCGGAGAATTTCTGGCCCATTCAGCTTCAACAGTGAGGAAACACCGCCACCTGGTGGCCAGAGCGAGACCTGCCGCACCTTTAAGATCTAAAAGTCAATACTGAAGATTTGATTCATTCAACTGCAGAACATCTTCAACAATAAATAACACTATTTAAATTCAGTGAAATGTATTTCTCATTGAAAATAATCAAGGATTGATTAAATATTATTAAAAATAAAATATATTGAAACATTTTCATTTGAAATTTCTCCCCGTTATTATTTTCACATTTCTGATTTATAAAAAGTTGGACCTTTTTAAGGCTGGTCATTTTGAAGAACTCATCTTGTCTTTTATTTGACATAATTCAAGATCTATTCAATTGTTTTTATCGTTTCTACATAAAGTCTAGTTTTAGATTTGATGTTCTTGCTGAAGATCATTTTTATTTTACAGTAAATATTTCAACTCGATTGAAGGGAAATTAAAGAGAAAAGCTTTTTTCTAACAGAACTTGATTTAATCAGATATAAACAATATTGAGTGTTGGTGCAGAATAATAATAATAACAATAACAATAATAATAATAATATTCCTATTTGGAAGCCGAGTTCCCTTAGAGTCCCATTCTGTGGCATGATTACAGAGTTTAACACGAAGCTTGATTGGAGAGGGGGTCAGAGGTCATCAGGGTGCAGACGAGTGTTTCAGAGCCTCAGGAATGTGAGCAGAGATAAATGAGGCGGCGTGGCGGTCAGCCTGGGCGGTCCGCAGCGCGGCGGTCCGAGCGCGGCGGGCCCAACGCGGCGGTCCCAAACGCTGGCGGCAGCCGGGCGGCGGCGGTCCAAACGCGGCGGCGGTCCAAACGCACTCGGTTCCACCTAGAGCACGCAGCAGCGCCGCTTCTTCCTGCCGCCGCTCGGCCCGTTCTCTTTGCTCTCCGCCATTTTCTTCTTACGGACTTCCCTCATGAGGTCGAAGAACACCTGCAGGGGGAGGGCAAAGGTCAGGCAACTGCAGGGGCAGAGGTCAGAGGTCGTCCCCCACCACGGCGCCCACCTTGTCCACGTTGGCTCTGGTCTTGGCCGACGTCTCGACGTACGGGACGCCCCAGCCGGACGCCTTGGCCGTGGCGTCGTCCACGCTCACCTGGCGCCGGTCCTCCAGGTCCGACTTGTTCCCGACCACCAGCAGCGGGATCGCTTCCTCCTCCTTCACCCGGACGATCTGCTCCCTGCAACCAGCAGGCACACGGCCTAGTTAAAGCCCTCAGACGGGGAGAGCCACCCGGTTTCTATCGGAGCACAGCGCTGCTTCTGATTGGCTACTGAGCTCCGCTGACGGCTCCTCCCCAAAACGTCACCGCCTCCATTTTCATGGCAGATTAAGTTGAAGACGAGAGAAAAAATTATTTCTATTTTGAACTAAGAAATTTATTTGTTTTTGAAATGTAATCCATTTTTTACAGTCTAGATAGAAAAAATTGTAAATTTATGATTCAAAAGTCAAAAATTCATAGAAAAAAACAAATGTTGAGATCTCAGAAATTTTCTAGAAAAAACTGATTTTAGATTTTGAAATTCTAAAATGTTTGCAGAAAATTTCGGAGATTACTAAGTCATGATGACGATGCGTAACAACGAGGAAGTTATGACCCAACAGAACAGAAACTGTCAGTTTGGAATGAAATCATTGACAGTGAAGCAGCTGCAGAATGTCGGCAGGATGAGCGTTCCGTAGAACCAGGAGAGGGATGACAGACATGGCAACATGTCAGTCTCAGACGGCTCCTTCCTGGATATGAGAACTGGACTTTCAGGTTCGGGTTCAGTTTATGGTTGAAGTTATTAAAACATCGTTTTACAGTAAATTTTACATAAATTCCTTCATTTGGCTGGAAACCTTTAGACAAACGATGTGAATCGATCCGTCTGGGTTAAACGGAGTCGAGAGAGACGCTCCTATCGGCTCTGGTTCTGGTACCGGACCCAGACCCCTGCGTTACCACGGTGACGGGTCATACCTGAACTCGGTGATGGCGGTGAAGGACTCCTGCTCGGTGATGGAGAAGACGAGCAGGAAGCCCTCGCCGCAGCGGAAGTAGTTGTCCCTGATGGCGGCGTAGTCCTCCTGCCCCGCCGTGTCCAGGATGTCGATCTGGACCTCCTCCCCGTCCAGAACCACCTTCTTCCTGTAGCTGTCTGCCTTGGTGGGCTCGTAGTCCTCCACGAACTGCGACAGAGCGGACAGACAGCTCACAGAAGCCAGGGGCATTATGGGAAACGTAGTGAGAGGCTCACCTCGTCGTACATGAACTGCAGCGTCAGCGCCGACTTCCCCACGCCGCCGCTGCCCACCATGATGACCTTGTGGAGGGTCAGCGAGTTCTGGCCCTTATTCTTACCGGAGGACATGGTTCCGGTCCGGTCGGTCCAGCTGGGACGGAATCAGAACCGGTCCTGACACCAAACCAGGACTCGGCTCCTCTGGAAGCTGATGGGCTCAAACCAAACGACACTTCCTGCACAGAATCACAAGCAGTCAGACACCAACAGCACCGGGCCGGGTCGAGGAGGTTCTACTGGACCCTGGAACAGTTACAAGTCTGGAAGAACGTCCGGGGTCAAAGTTCACAGGGGACTGGCTCCAGTCAGAGCGCAACGTTTCTGTTCTAGAGTCATCAGAACACGTTCCGCTTCTTCTGGAGCCGCGGTTCTGATCCAGTGTCAGTCTGGGCCTCGGAGCTGCTGTGGAATGACCCACTTGACCTTATCAGTGGGACCAGTGGGGGGCGACCCAACCAGCATGAGCAGCCAGGCCAGAACCAGCAGAACCAGAACCGGCTCAGCTGTGACCCGGAACAGTCCAGTGATCAGAATCAGGAACTGGCGGCGTCACTCAGGTTCCTCTGAACCAGCAGCTGGAAACCAGTTTCTAAACATTCTGCTGCACATTCCCGCCTTCAGCGGCAGCGGCGCCTCTGATTGGCTCAGGCTGGCAGCAGAACTCCCCTCCGAAGGCTCCTATTGGCTGTTGCCCCCGTCACTCTGAGCCCTGCGTTTGCTAGCCAGTTCGGCAGCAACAGATAACGCTTCTCTGCTCGGGATACTTGAGTTAAAATAGACCGGTAAACGCTTCTTCCTGCGGCATGGAGAGCCCGACAGTGACCGAAACAACCTGGAGGAACTCCGGTGACTCACCCGCTGCCGTGTTTCCCCTCCGTCCTCCCAGAAACCCGTCTCAGAAAACTTTTACAAGTTGATCTTCAGACTGAGCGCCCCACCTTTACCCGGACCTACTCAGATCGTCTATATCCGCGAAGATGAGTCCTCTGAGCAAGAACCTGTCTGAGACGGGGATTCTGACCGCCTCTGGTTACTATAGGACCAAACAAGAAGTCTAATAAGCCGCAATTAAACAAATATTATTCTTATTGTTGATTAAACCACAGAGACACGAAATAACTCTGGGGCAGCTTAGTTAAATGACTTACAACAGAATTAAAAGTGTAGTGACACATCTTTCCGTTCATTCTCAGATAGGCACAGATACGATTAACCGGAAGTGATGTCACGGAGTTCCCTTTTCTTAAAATGTTAGTTAAACCACGTAAAACCACGAAAAAATTACAATAAATCTACGAAAAGTAAAGTCAAATGCAATAAAGTAAGGCAAAAACGTATTTAATAAAAACCGCATAAATTCAGATTAATTAAATATGAACTTTAAATTGTATTCTGTTCCTATTTTTAAAAGAATGAATGAATTTTCAAAGAAAAAAGAAAGAAAATACAAAACGTAAATGTGAAGTAAAACAGATTTGAATGAAAAATTGTTACATTAATATGACTGTGTTCAATAAAAAGAAAACAAACTCCCCAAAACAACAACAATAACAATAAAAAGAATGCAATACAATAATTAGAGGAAAATTACTAATTTTACAGAAAAACCTAAATTGAATTACTACGTCAAATTAAATGAAATGAGATATATTCCTAAACATTTTCGTTAAATTTTTTCAATTGTAATGTGAAGATAAACTGCAAAATCCCTCGTGGGATCCTGATTATTACAGAAATAATATATGTAGCAATATAAAATTTAAATGATTTAGTCAGCACAATTAAACTAGGACTCTCTAATAAAATACATTCAGATGTTTTTTTAAAGGTTTTCCTCATAATCATTGGGCCAAAACTTAGAAATGGATGAAGCTGATATTTCCAGCTTCCGGTCTGCAGTTCCGGGTGACGGACCGAAGATGGCGCCATTTCCTTCCCTGTGGATTCTGAGCGCAGCTTCAATCAACTCACATTCCTCCGCTGCTGCGCATGCCCAGTGGCTTCCACAACCCCAGAGGTGTTTGCATGCGGCTCTGGGTTGTGACAGCAGCATGTGGAAGGTCAGAGGTCAACGCGGCTTCATTTGGTTGACAGGTTTTACTACCAAATATTGGGCTGAGTCCTGCGCTCCCATTGGCTGAAGCTACTGGCTTGTTTGGATATTTGGGCCCAGCAGAACCAGGCTGGGTTTCTGCTTCTACTGCAGAACCAGCAATAGAACCGGGCCTGGACTGGTTCTGCTGGTCAGCAGCCAATCAGAGAAGAGAATTAAAGAATTAAAACCATTTAATGATTTTAGTCACTTTAGTCTGAAGCTGAACGACCATGAGACACGGTGGTGGCAGCATCATGCAGTGGGATGGCTCAGACTAAACATCTGGACTGTATTGTTGAGGGGCCTAGTCAAAGTCAAGGGGGTGTAGAAAAAGAAAAAATGTACTCTGCACTTTTCAGACTGTATTTCTGTCATTGATGTTGTGAAACCAGGTGGTTTCTGACTGTAACCCCCAGCATGATGCTGCCACCACCAACATCCGGGAACTTTGGGACTCAAACCTGAAAACTTTGATCCACAGCTTTGAAACCAGCAGGGCTTTTTCCCTCCCTCCCTGTCTCTGTCTCTCTCTCTGTCTCTCTCTCTCTCTCTCTCTCTCTCCCCCTGATTGGCCCCCGCCCCCCGCCTCCCCCCTGGCCCCCCCCCCCTCCCTCCTCTATATAACTCCTGGCGGCTCTTGGACTCTCCAGTTTTACGCACGGCAGGATGGAAACGCTCCTGTGCGCGCTGCTCTCCGCTGTTCCAGCTGCTCCCGTTGGTGCTCCTCTCCGCAGCGGCAGACCGCAGCTCCCCCGCTAGAGGCGGCTCCCCGGTTCTGGTTCTGGTTGTGGACTGGAAGGATGCTGCGGCGGGACGCGGCTCCGCTCCCTGACAGGAACCAGCTGGATTCGGGTTCGGGCTGAGTCCAGAGCCAGACGCAGAGCGGCTCCAGTTTCCGTCCGGCTCCGGAGGATCGGAGGATGTAACAGAAGCTGAGGACTCTTTCCGGTTCCACTCACTCACAAAATGACGCGCCGTCTCCTCCGACTGGCTCTGCTCGCGGCGTGCGTCCTTCTCTCCGCCCGCGGAGCCGCCGCGCCCGACGCCGAGGCGGATGCGGCGGCCGGGGCGCAGCCCGAGTCCTGCGCGTCCTGCGCCGCCTCCGCCCGGCTGGAGGAGCCGGAGCCCGGCCGCGTGGACGGGGACTTCCTGGAGGCGGTGAAGAGGCACATCCTGAGCCGGCTGCAGCTGCGGGAGCGGCCCAACATCACGCACCCGGTGCCGCGGGCTGCCATGGTGACGGCGCTGCGCAAGCTGCACGCGGGGAAGCTGCGCGAGGACGGCCGGGTGGAGATCCCGAGTCTGGACGGGCATCCAATGAGCAACGAGGTGCTGGAGGAAAGCTCCGAGATCATCAGCTTCGCAGAGAAAGGTCAGCAGGACCCAGGCGGCGGCGGCAGCATCATGCTGAGGGTCAGAGGGTCATGTTTGGGGTCAGAGGGTCACGCTGTTGTCACTGGTTCCATAAGTTTTTATCATCAAATTCCTGATTTACTGAATGAAATTGGCGGGAAAACATTACTTCCAGTCCGTTGCCATGGAGACCTGTCAATTGGAGAAACTTCTGGGTTTGTCACAAATTTCCTTGATTTCATCTTCAGCAGATTCAGGAGTAAAAGTCACTAAAATTAACAGCAAAAATAAACAACAACTTCTGAACATCAGGCCATCATCTTCTGACCTTTGACCTTTGAAATGCCACTTTTAGATGTCAATGACTGGATTATGTTCAAGTATAAAGTTGTTAAAAAGTCATAAATCTGTTCATGAAACGTTTCTATTTTCCTGTTGGGTCCAAACTGAGGCTCGGGGGCCATTTGTGGCCCTCAGGGTGATTCTGAGCGGCCCGCTACTGCAGCTCAAGAAAAGAGTCCATTTGATGCTCGGCTGTTAAAAAACATCCCATTCAAATCTGAACATGGAAAATGCAAAACAAGTTTAAATGTAATTTCATAGAAACAAAAACCAAAAACATTTTTTACTAAGATTCACTTTTATCAAATTAAAACTCTGACAGAAATAAAAGGTAGAAAATGTGAATCATGGTTTCTGTTTTTAAATCCTTGATTTTAACCAACAGAAACAGAAACAGGATTTATGACGTCATTCAAAGTTTATTGCTATTTGGCAGGAAGAATAAAAACTAAAAAGATGTTTTTAGTTGATTCATTTAAAATGGAAAAGTAAAAAATGTTTTTGCAGTTATATTTAATTAGAAAATGCTTTATAATAGAGTTTTGAGTTAATTGTGTAAAAATGAAAATTGTTGTAACGACAACAAAAACGAAAAATACAAAAAAATCGTTTTTAATTGAGACTAAATTATTTCACAGACTGGAAAGAATAAATGTTTGTAATTATTCAAATAGTGATAAATGTGTTTAGACTTAGTTCTGTGTTCATCCATCCATATTTATTTACTTAGCCAATAAGAATAATAAACAGTGTTGCACTTAAAAAAATGATTGATTTTAATGGTGTTTTTAGTTCAATTATGTATTTATCAGGTAAAAGAAATAAAATATTAACGTTGTGGCCCCCAGAGGCTCCTCACCGGGCCACTTCTGGCCCCCGCGGCCCATGTTGGACAAACCGTGCAACATGTTGCTGCAGGCAGGTTGCAGCAACATGTTGCAGAGACACAGGTTGTCAACCTGAGGAGCTTCAGCCCGGTTCTGCTCCAGATAGAGCGGTTCTGGTCCAGGATAGCGAAATACACAGCTTCCAATCAATCAATCAATCAATCAATCAATCAATCAATCAATCAATCAATCAATCAATCAATCAATCAATCAATCAATCAGTCTGACAGGGAGGATCAGATGAAGTTGTCTTGGTGTTTCTGAGTCTTTATGATCTTTCACCTTCATGACCTTTGACCTCCTCAGGCAGAGATATGCACTGTAAAAACACAAAATATTAACAAGTGTTTTGATTTCTAGAGAAAAAATCTTTCAATAAGAAATTCTTCAGCAAGATGTCGTCGCTTGTTTTATTTAAATCATTTCCTAATTTTGTTTTTAAAGTTTTAGTTTCACTGCCAGGTTATTGTTATTCATTTTTTCTAACATTTTGTGAAATAATCTTCCAGTGGAACTAAAACGTTTTATGGATATTAGAGTTTCAATGAAGCTGCTGCTGTAATTTGCTGTGAAAGTTGAAAGTTTTTCATCCTGAAATAAAACAAACTGAAAAGAAAACTTGCTAAGATTTAGTAGTTTACAGTGTAACCATGGAGGGCTGTTCCTGTCCCCACAGCATGATGCTGCCACCACCATGTGCCACCATGTTCAGGATGTTTATCAGAGGAAAACAAACTGTTGTCTAATTTTAACCTAGCGTTTAGCATTCTAGCTAACTCTGAGACGGTTAGCGCACTTAGCTTCCATTAAATAATCTGAAGAGCAGATTAACTAGCCTGTTTGGAAAACTTCAGTTCTGAAGTCTTACTTCTTGACTTTCAGATTCTTGAAGCAGTTTATCGTCTTTTACATCCAAGAAACAAAGGAACAAAATCAAACTGAAGAGAACAAAATATAAACAAAAATTTATATTTCAAGGCAGCAAAGAGCATTGAAATCATATCAAAATATTAAATTGGTTGTTGTGAGTTAAGGGCAGATATAATATGATCAATAGTTAGCGCTTTAGCTACAGCTAAATGACATGTTGGTATAGAGCTTTAGCTGCAGCTAAATGACATGTTATAGAGCTTTAGCTGCAGCTAAATGACATGTTGGTATAGCACTTTAGCTACAGCTAAATGACATGTTGGTATAGAGCTTTAGCTGCAGCTAAATGACATGTTGGTATAGAGCTTTAGCTGCAGCTAAATGACATGTTGGTATAGCGCTTTAGCTGCAGCTAAATGACATGTTGGTATAGAGCTTTAGCTGCAGCTAAATGACATGTTGGTATAGAGCTTTAGCTGCAGCTAAATGACATGTTGGTATAGAGCTTTAGCTACAGCTAAATGACATGTTGGTATAGAGCTTTAGCTACAGCTAAATGACATGTTGGTATAGAGCTTTAGCTGCAGCTAAATGACATGTTGGTATAGAGCTTTAGCTGCAGCTAAATGACATGTTGGTATAGAGCTTTAGCTGCAGCTAAATGACATGTTGGTATAGAGCTTTAGCTCAGCTAAATGACATGTTGGTATAGAGCTTTAGCTGCAGCTAAATGACATGTTGGTATAGAGCTTTAGCTACAGCTAAATGACATGTTGGTATAGCGTTTTAGCTACAGCTAAATGACATGTTGGTATAGAACTTTAGCTACAGCTAAATGACATGTTGGTATAGCGCTTTAGCTACAGCTAAATGACATGTTGGTATAGAGCTTTAGCTACAGCTAAATGACATGTTGGTATAGCGCTTTAGCTGCAGCTAAATGACATGTTGGTATAGAGCTTTAGCTACAGCTAAATGACATGTTGGTATAGAACTTTAGCTGCAGCTAAATGACATGTTGGTGTAGAGCTTTAGCTGCAGATAAATGACATGTTGGTTAGAGCATTAGCTGCAGCTAAATGACATGTTATAGAGCACTTTAGCTACAGCTAAATGACATGTTGGTATAGAGCTTTAGCTACAGCTAAATGACATGTTGGTATAGCGCTTTAGCTGCAGCTAAATGACATGTTGGTATAGAGCTTTAGCTGCAGATAAATGACATGTTGGTATAGCACTTTAGCTCAGTAAATGACATGTTGGTATAGAGCTTTAGCTGCAGATAAATGACATGTTGGTATAGGCTTTAGCTCAGATAAATGACATGTTGGTATAGCGCTTTAGCTACAGATAAATGACATGTTGGTATAGAGCTTTAGCTGCAGCTAAATGACATGTTGGTATAGAGCTTTAGCTGCAGCTAAATGACATGTTGGTATAGCACTTTAGCTAAGGCTAAATGACATCTGTCATCGGTTCCATGATATTCTTCCTCTCCTTGGTTCTGACCCGTATTGTCCTCCCTGCTCTCCTCAGACGACCTGGTGACCTCCAAGTCCAGCCTGTTCTTCCTGATCTCCAACGAGGGGAACCAGAACCTCCATGTGACCCAGGCCACCCTGTGGCTGTATTTCAAGCTGCAGCCGCCGGCCGCCGGCGCCGAGCTGCGCGGGAAGCGGAAGGTGACGGTGAAGGTGTACTACCAGGAGCCGGGCCTGGGCAGCCGTTGGGACCTGGTGGAGAAGCGGGTGGAGCTGCGGCGCGGCGGCTGGCACACCTTCTCGCTGACGGACGCCGTGCGGCTGGCGTTCCAGCGGAGCGGCGACCGGCGGCAGAACCTGGACGTCCGCTGCGAAGGCTGTGAGGCGGAGGGCGTGGCGCCGGTGCTGCTGAACCCGAAGGACGAGGCCCGCCGGCCCTTCCTGGTGGTCCGGGCGCGGCAGGCCGACGGGAAGCACCGCATCCGGAAGCGCGGCCTGGAGTGCGACGGCAGCAGCAGCCTGTGCTGCCGCCAGCAGTTCTACATCGACTTCCGGCTCATCGGCTGGAACGACTGGATCATCGCGCCCTCGGGGTACTTTGGGAACTACTGCGAGGGGAACTGCCCCGCCTACATGGCGGGTGTCCCCGGCTCGGCCTCGTCCTTCCACACGGCCGTGGTGAACCAGTACCGCATGCGGGGCATGAGCCCCGGATCCATGAACTCCTGCTGCATCCCCACCAAGCTCAGCACCATGTCCATGCTCTACTTCGACGACGAGTACAACATCGTGAAGCGGGACGTTCCCAACATGATCGTGGACGAATGCGGCTGCGCCTGACTCCACTTCCTGTTGATTTCACGCCACAATGACTGACGACTTTACCGCAACAATAAATATACATCAGAATATTTATGAACGTCCTCATCCATCCACAAACTCGCATGTATGCCTGCACAAAACCTTGTACATATATTTATGTCTGTTGCTATATATTCTGTCCAATCTTCCCAACCTGGTGGACTGGAAACCAACCAGCAGGAAGTCCAGCACTGAGGAAGGCCTGGATCTCTGCAGCAGCAGATCCAGTTCCTGAGCCTTATTCACGTCACATCTTAGTTTTGCATGAAAGCACTGAAGGTACGACTGCCAACCCACAGCACTTCTGGCCTTAAGAGACCCAACTGGGCCGTCTGGGCCGCGACCCTCACAATCATCCTCCAAAGACCGCCAGCAGGCAGGCGGCTGACCCGGCGGCTGACCCGGCGGCTGACCCGGCAGCTCTGATAGTATTTGACAATCCAGAGGCTTGGAGCAGCTCAAAGTTGCCTGAAGCCTTCAAGTCCCGTCATCAGCGGCGCCAAGCGACCTGTTGGCGTTGCCATGTGGCTGATCAGCGCCGGTTCCTTTCTGCTGCCGTTGAGTCGGGTGGAGGAAACGACTCTGTGGAAGTTAGAGACGCTCAGATCCTGTAAAATGAAATCATCTTTTCTTTGCACTTAGCAACACAAACTTTGCCGTTTCACGCTTCATCTCCAGCACTTGGACCCGAGGGAACTGAGCCTCGTTAGACGTTGCCATATTCAGTTCACTGCAGCTCTGCACGCCCGACGCACACATTGAAAAACTCCTGCAGGCTGATTTGCCTGGAATGAGCCTGGAGCGGCGCTTTTCACCGGCCAGCCTTTTCAAAGTGCCGCATTAGCTATGCAAGATGTAGAAGGTACCCATCGCTCAGCAGCCCCAAACCGCTGGACCCGAAACCAGGCGGTTCAGGCTGGAGGACGTCTGGCCGTGTCCTGCTAACGGTGCAGCTAACTGCTAGCTTAGCGCTTCTGCTAGCTCTGGAAACGTTTACTGCACTTAGCTTCTCCTAAATTAATTTTTCTGGACAAATCTTAAATATATAATTTAATTTTTGATCATTAATAATTCTTCAAGGACTGAGACGTTTATATTCAAGCTCTAATTTGAAAGTCTGTTGACCCAAAGTCCACATTTCCTGTCTTCACTTCCTCTTTGTGCCAATAACTGAATTCAGAACAAGATGTAAACGATGAACTTTAATGCTGATTAAAATGAAATTGGTGCTTGAAGGTTGTTGTCCTTGAACAGCAGAAATAACTGAAGTTAGCACATTAGCGTTAGCTTCAGGTAAATAGCATGTTGGTGCAGCGCTTTAGCGTTAGCTTAACTACTGTTTATGGTTAGTGCAGCTAACTTTCTAGCTAGCGGTACGAACCACTGCCAGACACAAATGAACATGGAACCTTTAACCATCAGACGAACAAACCAGTTTCACCAGTTCATTCAAACTCTGCTAACTGGAAGCTAACCAGTTCAGGAAAAGAATAAAAGATGTAAAACATGTGAAAAATTTCTTTTCGGACATTAAGCCTTGTGATTCAGTCACTGGAAAAAGTGGTGAAGTAACATTTTGCTGCCATTGGGATTTTTTGCTACATTAGTGGAAAAAGAGGCGATACGAAGCAAATCAAAAGGGGGATTAAAATCAGGCCCTGAGGAACTCCAAAGGGACTTCAGGGTTTACTTTGGGGTGACGCCAGGCCGTGTCCGGGCTCTGCTGGACCGCCATCAAGCAGCGACACATGGAGGCGTGTCAGACGCTGACCGGCTATAAATACAGCTGCACCGGCAGCATGGAGGCTGCAGCATCTCAAGATGAAAACCCGGGGCTAACGCCGACCCAGATGAGACGCACAGGCTTTTAAAGCTGCGTCCCTGCGGAGCTCCGTCGCAGCACACTGACACACTTTACGACACAGTTTGAGCGCCCTGTTACTTCCTGCGCAGGAACACCTAAGCTCCACTTCCTGCTTGTCGCCCGGCGGGCCGACGCCCACCTGGCCATCAGAGCCGACGCCCACCTGGCCATCAGAGCCGACGCCCACCTGGCCATCAGAGCCGACGCCCACCTGGCCCTCAGAGCCGCTTGTTGTTAGGATTTGCACTGAGCAGACAGACGCTGCCGCAGGGAGAAGCAGCGATTTTTTTAGGAGCAAAGTGTTGAGATGTAACCGTGGAACCAAAGAGGCTGTCATGTTTTTGTTCAGAGGCCTAAACACTGTTCAGGGTTCAGTCAGTCCATAGATCAAACTCTTTTCTATTTTTTACTTAGACATTAAATATGTCCTATTTTTTCATCAGAGTACTTAAAGATTCCTAGTTTGGGTTTTGTTAGCTTGACTTGTTTAGCCTGAAGCGCACGCCGTCCTCTCCTGTACAGATCATGTAACAGATCAGCGTTCAGATGTCTGCTTCTTTGTAATTGGTGGAAAATAAATTTCTTATTGCTTGTAGCAAAGTGTCAGAAATATTCATTTGGTCTTGGAAGTGGAATCATTATTGCTGCTGGTCAAATACCAAAGTCATGATTTTAATTAAAGTCACTCTTTGACAGACAAATGCAGCATTATTTCTGCAAAAACATTTTGAAACTATGTGGAGTCAGATATAATCTGATATAATCTGATATAATCTGATATAATCTGAAATAAACATTCATGTGTGTGAAACAGTGTTCAGTAAAAACATGATGTCGCCGTGGGAACGAGCTGGACGGCCGCTCAGCGAGGAAGACGACGTTAAAGTTACAGTTTCAATTGTTTAACTGAAGTTATTTATGCTAATGTAGCATGTTAGCTAACATGCTACACTGATTCACAACCAGAACTTGAGATGAGAAATGAAAAGCAGGCCGAGGGCAGAGGAAACCCCGATGGTTTCTTCTGCTCCGTTTGGCCTCACGTTTTCCTGGTTGCACCCCCTGGTGGTTGCTGGTGGAAGCGCAGTTTTGTGGTGACGACAGGCGACACGCTGCTGCTCCACGGCGCCAGGTAGACGGCAGAGCGCAGGAATGTTCATGACGGCGGCCGCGGGGCCTGGGGCCTGGCGGGGGGCCTGGGGCCCGGCGGGGGGCCTGGGGCCCGGCGGGGGGCCCGGCGGGGGGCCTGGGGCCTGGCGGGGGGCCTGGGGCCCGGCGGGGGGCCTGGGGCCCGGCGGGGGGCCTGGCGGGGGGCCTGGGGCCCGGCGGGGGGCTCCATGCGCTCTGTGTGATTTACAAGCGGCGGCAGTAGAGGAGAGCGCCGCTGCAGGGAGAGGCGTGGATCACAGCGAGGTGGTACCTGACGCCTGGACGGGAGGAAAACTACAAGCTGCCAGGAACCGGAGGAACCTTCTGCTGCAGCATCGGACCGGAAACCAGACCAGTTCTGCAACAACATCACAAATGTAGCATTAATCTTCCAAAACTCACTAAACTTTCTAGAAAACTCTCAGACGTTCTGCTACTTTCGGAACTTTCAAGCAATGACATTTCCAGGACTTTTAGAAAAATTCTGAGATTCTAAAAATTTCTCACAAATTTTAAAGTTACTGAAATCAGACATTTCAATCTTTTCTAGAAAATGTTTCAACTTTTAAAGCTCAGAAAATGTATTTTCTTTCTCCTCATAAAGCAGCAGATTAATCTGAAACTTTTACATTTTTCTCTCAAATTCTAAACTTTTCAACTCATGAATGTCAAACGACTGAGATTCATTTCAAAATTTCAATTTTTCTTGCCAATTTCCAACTTTTCAAATTGTGAAGTTTCTGACATTTTTCTATGGAAAATGTGAGTTTAGTGGAAATGTTCAGCAGGTTTCTGCAAACGGCGGCCATGATGGGTCACACGCCAACCAACTGACCATCAGACTGGTGCTGGGTTTGTGCTGCAGGTCCAGCATGGTGCTGGGTTTGTGCTGCAGGTCCAGCATGGTGCTGGGTTTGTGCTGCAGGTCCAGCATGGTGCTGGGTTTGTGCTGCAGGAGGAGACATTTTGAAGCCTCAGATCTCAGTGCAGGAAGAGTAAAAGCAGGTTTTGTTTCTAATGAGAATATTGACTTTATTCAAGCTGATAATCTGAGTGAAACTTTATTTTCAGTGTTGATGGATATGAAACTGTAAAAGCGACAAACTCTCGGCAGGATTCAGTGTTTTAGGGGGAAGCAGAGAGGAGTCAAAATCCAGATTAAATATTAAATATTGCTGTTAAAATGAATTCATTGTGACTCCAATACATGAAACCGTTTGAATGAAACTTTGACCAAACTGGTATCAATGAGATTAAACCAGTTATATCAACTGGAAAACGCTACTGGGCTGGTCTGACTGTCCTGTACTGGATGAACTGGATTAAACTGGATTAGAAAGAAAATGTTGGGATTAACCAACAACTATCAGATCAGCTGTCAACTCAACTGGATTAAATTAAAGAAATGAGACCAAACAGAAAGATTGGACCGAACTGGACCAGACAAACTGGGCCGAACTGGGCCAACTGGGCCAACTGGGCCGAACTGGGCCAAACTGGGCCGAACTGGGCCGAACTGGGCTGAACTGGGCCGAACTGGGCCAAACTGGGCCGAACTGGGCCATGCTGTAGAAACCAGAGGTTTCTGGGTCTCAATCGGGTCATGAAGGCTGTAAAGATTCTGGACGTCTGAGGTGTTGCAGTCCTGGAACGTGACGCAGTGAAGCGCCAAACCTCCTGATTGGTCGTTGCCTCAGCGTCCTGCCTCCTCCTGATTGGTCGTTGGTGCCTCCTGACTCATCGCTCAGCCCTTCAGGCGGCGGCGGGGCGTCTCTCCTCCAGACCAGCGCTTCACGGCCGAGCTAAGTTTGGAAGGTGAGTCACGGCGGGAATGTTTCCAGAGGAAGCCGCAGTCACAACAGCTCCTCCCGGATTAGTCCAAACAGCCGCAGAGATCCAAACAAAGTTTCATAACAGCCTGTGACTCACTGGGACGTTTCCTGTCAGGCTGAGGGGGCGGGGCAGTGGAGGGGGCGGGGCAGTGGAGGGGGCGGGGCAGAACCAGACTGGACCTGCAGACTGACGCCGTCTGGATCAGAAACTAAAAGCTTCACCGATTCGTTCATAAAGTTCCTGCCTGAATCTCCATTCAGATGAAAACTATGCAGTGAATAAAGTTATTTATTCCTCTTATTGGAGGAAACTTAGCAGAAACTTTGACTGAATTAAATCATTTGCTTTTTAAATCTCATATTGTTGCAGTGATTTTCTGATGTTTTCTGGATTTAGTTTTGGTTTGTTGCTTTGAAAGTTTGTTTTTCTGTTTTCTATCTGCTAAAATCAAAATAACAATCATGAATAACTGAGGCTGTAAACAGCAGCAGGTTTTGGTTTCCTGTTCCTGGTTGTTCCTCGGCCGGCGGCGCTCCCTGATTGGCCGAGCCGGCGGCGCTCATGAATATTCAGCAGCTTCATTAAGATGCTCCGCCTCATGAATATTCATGTTGTCACGGGTCTCAGAGAGCAGCGGCCGTCTCCGGCGCTGATCCGTGTTTGTGGGTCGCAGCCTGACCTGCAGTCGCTCCGGGTTTCACACCTGCTTGTCCTGCATCATCATCGATCTGCATCATCATCGATCTGCATCATCATCCTTCTGCCTTTTTGTCGGCTGTGGAGCCTCAGAAACGCAGGACAGAGCCAGTTGCAAAAGGCACAATGAGCCACCGGTTTGCTTTTCTCTGTAACTCCCAATTAGGCATCGTTCTCCCTCCAAACGTCTGAGTAATGCAGCAGAATTGAAGGAGAAGCAGATCAATTATCTAAATCAGGCTGCGTGTCTCTTCAGGCTCACATGAGGATCCGTCACGCCGGGCGGCGGCGGCGGCGGCGAGCCGCACTGCAGGTTGGGTCTTGTTTCCAGGCTGAGCCTCTGAATGAAGCCTGATGGCTTTGTTACATCAGTGGCTTTTCACCTGCTCTAGGTGCAACTCCATCTCTCTCCTCGGCCCCTCAGGAGCCCGACGGCAGCTGATTGAGCCCTGATTGCTCCGAGTCGGGCCGGGTCTGATGAACAGGAGGCGGGGGGTCCCAGAGAGACGACGGTCCTCATCACAGGCTCGTCAAAATCAGCCACTGAAGCTCCGTCTGCAACTTCCCCTCATCAGGAAGAGCCAGAAGCTGCAAAACCATCCTGGAGCTCATCCAGGAAGTAAACGAAGACATTATGCAAGAAAACAAGATTTACCAGAATAAAAACACCAGGATGGAAACATGAGAATGAACTGTTCCCCTCCTGGCCTGTGGGGGCGCTGCACCAACAACCACTGCAGGAAACGACACTAAAACCTCTGAAGACACTGAGAGCAACTTCCTGTTTCACCAGATGAAACAAGATGGAGGCGTCAGAGTTTAGTTGGAGGATTTCTCTTTAGTCTTTGGCTGAAGACCAGGAGCCATTTCTGCTGCTAGCGCTAGGCTAGCAGTTAGCTTTGGTTTGATTTACCCAGAATGCCCTGCGCTGTAGTCCACATCCTGCTTCTATGCTTTTAAACTTCAAACTGAGACAGATGTCCACAGGTCAGAGGTCACAGACTGGACTGTGATTTTGCTTTGTGGACCATCAGAGGAAGTCAGGCCCATCCTGTGTTGATCGCCAAAATAAAAGCTCTGACCCATTGCAAGATAATCAGAGATGAGATCCCGCAGAGCGAGCCGCCATCAGTCCCAGCTCAGCTGCGCCGGAGGTCACCAGCGAAGCGTCCTGCTGGAGGTCAGGGCCCGGCGGTGCAGTAATCTCCTGGTTTGAGTTACTTCATCGGTTAAGAAGCCGGTTGGCCCAAGAATGCGGCGCTGGTATAATTAAGAGGCTTAGCTGAATTTGTGCAGGAGTAAAAAGCCTCATTATGGTTTTAACGGGGATTTGGAGCTGAATCATTTCCTTACAACCGCACACTCGGCCCATTATGGGCTGAGAGCGGCGGCGTGGTGCAGTGAGGCGGCGTGGTGCAGTGAGGCGGCGAGGTGCGGCGGCGGCGTGGGCAGTGAGGCGGCGTGGCGCAGTGAGGCGGCGTGGTGCGGCGGCGGCACAGGGCGGCGAACAACTCGCTGCTCCCAACTGCTGGAGGATGAATGAGTGAGGCTGATTTCTGAGCAATAACAGTCATGACCATCAGAAACTCACCAGGAGATTCAGTCACAGAAAACACCGACTCAACTCCAGCAGAGGAGCTTCACTCTGAGGTCACAGGTCAGAGGTCGTCTGACGGGTCCTGAACTGCTGCTGGAGCTTTAAATAACCAGAAACATTTAATATTTACTGGGAAAAGAACAAAAACAGATTTAACCATCCAAACACTGAGAACAAGAGAGAAACGCTTTAGACCTGGGCTTTGACTAGACCAGTGTTTTCTCCTACCTGATGTGAGTAAGTGATGTATGGCTGTGGGTGGCCTAATCCATGACCCGTCCTGCTTCCCCTACACGACCTCTGACCTGCAGAACGCCACCGGAGACGATCGGCTGCTTCCCTCCATGACAGCAAGTTTCCACCATCTTCCATCGTTTGGATTCAAAATGAAAATGTTTCCTTCTACAAGGAAAACGATGAGCCAAGTTTCACAAGATGTAATCGTTGACGCTACGCAGCGACGGAGCAGAGCGACGGAGCAGAGCGACGGAGCAGAGAGACGGAGCAGAGAGACGGAGCAGAGAGACGGAGCAGAGAGACGGAGCAGAGAGACGGCAGAGCGATGGAGCTCCAGCTTCAGTCCCAGTCGACACCAAGCTGAGCCAGAACCCTGCAGACTAATTGAAGCTCTTGTTTCTGGCCATTTTTGGATTACTAGCTGACCTGGCAATAGCACATGCTAACATTAGTGAAAATAAAGAGAGCTCACACACACACACACACACACACAGTGTGACAGTGTCTCCAGGAGGGATGGCAGCGGTTCAAGACGGCAGCTATTAAAGGTCCAATTCGGCGCTGAATGAATGACATCACTCACAGCTTGTGTTCATACAAATCCCAGCCGGACCTGAGATCCCATTGGAGGCAAGTTGCACACACACACACACACACACACACACACACACACACACACACACACACACACACACACACACACACACACACACACACACACACACACACACACACACACACACACACACACACACACACACACACACACACACACACACACACACACAGAGTGAGTGTTTCTGTGCAGAGCGTTTAGCATCAATCACCATCAGGCTGCAGCAGTAATTTATGGTAATTTATGGTTTCTGTATATTTGCTTTGCAGCCTGATAACGATCATGTGCTGCATGTTTCTGGAGAGCGTTGGCAACACAATTGGGAGATTTGTTGCGGGGTCCCTGGGGGCCACGGCGGCCCCCCGCGGGGCCTGAACACGGCGGCTGTGCTCTGAACACTGAGGCGGTGTCTCCGCCTCGGGCCGCGGATCCGAGTCCGGCTGAATGAATGAGAGGCGAAGAGACGAGGATTCATCCTGGAGGCCGGCGCCGTGAAGCGGACTGCAGCCAAACCGGGACGGTCTGGTGTCTCCTGCCAAACCGGGACGGTCTGGTGTCTCCTGCCAAACCGGGACGGTCTGGTGTCCCTCCTGCACATGAAGACAGATTCTCTGGACCCGATGGGATGAAAACGATTATAAACCCAAAGCAGGAACTGAGAGCAGCAGATTTACTCTAAAGACCTGGGAAGCATCCTGAACACTGCGTCTTTAGCCTGACGCTGCGCAGACTAAAGCAGCCGACCAGCAGGACCAGAGGGGCCTGGTCCCACTGGTCCTGCTGGTCCCACTGGTCCTGCTGGTCCCACTGGTCCTGCTGGTCCCACTGGTCCTGCTGGTCCTCCTGGTCCTACTGGTCCTCCTGGTCCTGCTGGTCCTGCTGGTCGGCTGCTTTAGTCTGCGCAGCGTCAGGCTAAAGACATTAAGGGCCTCCGTCATGGTTAGCTCGTCTGTCCAGGGGCCACACCACCAGGAACCCTCACAATCTGAACCCGGCGTAAAACCAGGCGTCTTCTTCCAGAGAAACGAAGCTGAGGAAACCCGAGACGCTTCCTGAACTGGGAACCAGCACAACCAGTGGTCAGGATGTGATACCTGTCAGCAGCAGCAGGACATGACATGTCCGCCTGCTGGAGGCGCCGCTGAGTCCAATCCGGAGCTCGGTATGTGGGAAGCTTCGGTCCGTCAACAGGCTGAAACGGTTCAGCAGACGGTAAACGGACCTGAACCCACCAACATGTCAGAGAAAACCCGGACCGACCCGGACCGACCCGGACCGACCGGACCGACCCGGACCGACCTGGACCGACCCGGACCGACCCGGACCGACCTGGACCGACCCGGACCGACCCGGACCGACCCGGACCGACCCGGACCGCAGACCAGCAGGACTCCATGTGGGTCCTGCTGGTTCTTTCACTGTGGCTCCAGAAAGTTTTCTGCTCCTGCGGTTCTGGATAAAGTGGCTCCGGCTCGACCCGATCTGTCTGGTTCTTCCTATACGAACCGAAGGTTCTTGGCTTATTGACGTGTGTAAGTGATGTTTTACTGGTGTGTTTTACTGGTGTGTTTTACTGGTTTGGCAGCACGTCCAGCTCATGACCGTCCAGCTCTGCTCTCAGTCGTTGTTCTGCACATGTTCCTCGTTGGGCTCGATCTCCCCGCCCTGCCAGGGTAACTTGGCTTTGAGTGCAACTTGTTAACATCAATATTTCTTGTGAGCCCCAGAAGGGAGTCAGGGGTACAACATGTACCACGGCTTCAGAACCACTACAGAGGAGAACATCGGTCCCAAAGAACTTTCTGTCCAACTTCACAGCGCATGGAGACCAAACGGTGTCGTTTCTGTCAAGCCGTAGATTCAGACCCGGTGTGTGACCCGGTTAGAGTCCCAACATCTGTACAAAGAGGCCGAGGCCATGAATGTGATCCTTTCTTCTTCATGTTGGCTTTAAATCAGGACGTCTAATGAAACACGAGACGCGTCGGATCCTATCTGAACCACTCAGGATCATTTCTTCTACATATTTACTTTGGTCGCCGCTGCATCAAGGCTTCGTCTCCAATCTCCCCCAAGATGATTGAGGTCATGGAACGGATGTAAGTCATGTTGATGTCCAAACATTAATGATGCCGTTTCTCATTTTACTGAAACTGTTTGCTTTATCTCCTGACGCTGACGTGTCTCCACCTGGAGCAGGAGGACGGAAGGCCAAGACCTTCCTGAGCGCCGCGGCGTGGACGTCCTGTCGCCGATAAATCACCATCAGAGGCCACTCTCCCAATCACGTGTTAGAGCGGGGCCTCCTTTCTACTGCGTCCGTCTAATCAGGCCTGAGCGCCGGGACAGAAAGACAGAAAGCAGCTGCAGCTGCTATGAAAGGAACGTTTCATGAGGAAACAGGTGAGACGGATCTGGACTGCCTGATGATTAGAGGAGCTAAACAAACATACAGTGAGCTGCAGCAGGAAGGGCTGCAGCAGGAAGGGCTGCAGCAGCAGCAGCAGCAGCAGCAGCAGCAGCAGCAGCAGCAGCAGCAGCAGCAGCAGCAGCAGCAGCAGTGCTGCCTCCAGATGACAGAGTTTCTCCGTGTTCTGGCTCACATGCACAGTAGTTGACATGTTTCTTGAAAGCAGGGTCGTTCGTGTATCAGAGTAACAAGAACAAGATGTTCTGTGGGGCGACAGCCAGCAAAGCCACAGACATGCAGGAAGGCAGCGGGCGACCAGGCCACAGCGCGAGATTGAGTTGGAAAGGCGAGGAGCAGAATTGCGATGGCAGTGGGTTCCTGCTGCACAGCGAAGTCCAGAGCCAATCTGTGCCCGGAATACCAAGCGGCGGTTCCCCGGGCGGCCGACAATGGGCCAGCGGGCGTGATGCGGCAGCTTAATGTCCGCTGAGGCCAACGCTGTCCGTCGCTCTCGGCAACCAGCCTGACGGCCCGAAGGCAGGAAGAGGAGCGAGACTCACCTCGACCGGCTGCAGGCGACCAAGCAGACGATCTCAACTCCGTTTGCACCAACACGACCCGATCACGAGGCCGGTCCGGTCCGGTCCGGTCCAGTTCACTTCCTCAAGTCAAATACTTGCACCAAATGTTCTCCAGTTCAACCAGTTCAGTCAAACTGGGAGTTTACCAAACCATCCACTTTATTACTGTGGACTTTAGCTACTGATGCCAGACTGGGTCACTGTGTTTCACTGTGAAACTGACCGGTACCGCACCGGTACTTCAGCTGAAGGTCCAGAACCAGAACCTCCCGAACTCTGTTCACCGAGCATCCATGACCCAAAGGTTCTACAGAGGTTCTTCAGAGGTTCTGTAGAGGTTCTTCAGAGGTTCTTCAGAGGTTCTGTAGAGGTTCTTCAGAGGTTCTTCAGAGGTTCTGTAGAGGTTCTTCAGAGGTTCTTCAGAGGTTCTGCAGAGGTTCTGCAGAGGTTCTTCAGAGGTTCTGCAGAGGTTCTTCAGAGGTTCTGCAGAGGTTCTGCAGTTCTCCATCCGTCCTCTGAAGACGGAGGTGAAGGTTCATGTCCTCTGCTGGGTGAATCCTGGTCCAGTCCGGTTCTGTTGGGTTTACTGGTTCTGATCCTGGTGTCAGGCTGACCCGGTCCACGTGTCCAGTGATTGATCTGCTGGTCTTTAGCTGCGCTGATCCTTTTCACTGGGTTTGTTTGTGCTGCAGAATTAGCCGCTAGAATCCATTAGCATGCTAATGGGAACCCGTCCGGTTCTGGAGGTCCAGTAAAGGAGGCTGCAGATATCAGGTAAGCAGAGGATGGCTCAGCGGGGGCCAGCCGGACAACACTGCGGCTCTGATGGAGAACATGGGGCAACAATGCCAAGTGAAGCAGGAATTCCTGCTTTGTTTGGACGGGGCAGTAGTGGCAGCAGGGGGCAATTAGCATGACAAGGGCAGCGCAACCAAAAGCCACTTTGCTCCCTTTGTTTCAGGAAGCAGCTGTCATTTGCACAACATTATGCATGTTGGATGCTTCTATGCTAATTTTGGGGGGGACAATTTTTCTGACAATAAGCATGAGGCGTCCAACAGAAAGCTTTTCATGGCACCGGCCCCAGGGGCCCCGAGCGGGGCAAGTCTCACAATGGCTCACTGGATCGCATGGAGCGACAAGGCGGTGTGGCAAGGGCCCGGCGCTCTGAGGGCCCGGCGCTCTGAGGGCCCGGCGTCTGAGGGCCCGGCGCTCTGAGGGCCCGGCGCTCCTGGGGCCCGGCGCGATGCCTGGGGCCCGAATCACAAACACCCCACATACAGTGTGGAGTGGTCCGGGCAGCGCCAGCTTCAGTGCTGATGGACAGCGAAACAAACGGACCTGATGCCATGAAACCAGTCAGATCCTGCTCTGACTTTAGTCTCACAAACACAGCGATGGCTGCAGCTATTACCCAGAATGCACCAGCAGCCGTGTGCATTGTGGGCCCATCACTGCAGGAAAGCCCTTAATCTGTCAGGTTTTTCAAAATAAAGCAACTTCACCAAACCTGCACAAATCACAGCTATGAGTAGAAATACGGAGCTACATTAGAGCCAGGACTTTTGTTCACGAAATCTTTTGGAAACCAAAAAATAATTTCAGATTTTCTGTTTGACTTTAAAATAAAATAAAATTTAACTGAAAAAAATTTGATTTGGGAGGAAAATATATTTTGAAACAGAAAAAAAAAAAATTTTGAAACTAAGAAAAATATTTGCAACTAAAATCTTATTTTGAAATTTAAGATAAAAAAGATTTAAAACTGACAAATATTTTCCCTACCAGAAGTTTTTGAAAAAAACAAAAAACTGTTGATACTAAAAATGTTTGAACTTAAAGAGAAACTAACTAAAACTAAAATATTTTGAAGATGAAAAATAGTTTTTAACTTTTCTGATCTTTTCTTCAAAAAGCCAAAACCTGAGCAGAGTTCATCACCGTTTCCATGGCTACGGTGTTAAAATGGCGGCTGCGACACATTAATCATGAATACATTAATGTTGCGATTTTCTGTTTACTTTAATAAACTGTAAAATCCATCCAAACAGTTCATTAATATTCAGGTCAGAGCTTCAATCATTGGAGTCAAAGTCAGAAAACAGTTTGATGTTTGACAATAATTCACTGTTTTTAGTGTTTATTATTATTAAACTGGAACCAGATTCATCAGGTTCTTATGATCCAGATAATCATAAATGGCTCTGATCACTGCAGTAAAACCGTTTGGGCTTCGATCAAACCACAGACAAGGTGTCAGTTTGGTTTTAATCCTGTAAACTGGTCAGAGGAAGCATGGAGCTGAACCCTGGATCTCGAGCCTCCGGCAGCACGAGCCGAGCTAACAGAGTGTGATGATGTGTGGAAGTCTGCATATGTGCAGCAGAAAGGTTGGCCTTCATTGTGTTGCCTGAATTATGACAGCGCACAGCCCCGGGGCCACGGCTCTCCCTGAACGGGCAAAGTCAACTCAAATTGGGTTACGGCAGACCTGGGGCGGCGCAGCCGGGCCACCAGGAATCCAAACCCAAGCAGCGTCTCCTTCTCCCGCCCCCACCAAAAATAGATCAGCATCGGCAGGCGGAAACCAGGTTAATGCCGAGGAAAACTTCACAAGGCCTTTCATCACGGCGCGTCCTCGCCGTCTCCTCTGGGATCCCGTCAGATTCAGGGCTGAGCCGTCCGACCGCACCGGCCGAACAAAGGGGACGCTTTAGAGGCCGGCGCCGGACCCCCGGGGCAAATCAATGGCATTATCATGGTGACATCCAATCAGTGAGATTTCAGGGAAAGTGGAGGTAGAAGTGCCCTAACCCTAACCCTTCTTTCCTAACCCTAACCCAGTCACCTGAGGGACGATGCAGCCTGAGGGAAGGTCAAGATGGACCTTCAACCCAACCGTACGCCATGTTTACAACGTCCTTTACAGTTCTGACTACAGTGAAGCCTGAATCCATCTGTTTTCCTCAGCAGATGAACAAAACCCACCAGCACTGACCCGTTTTACCTTTGGCTGTAGAAACGGAGGAACTGTGACCAACACTGTGTTTAGAGATTTCACCATTTCTGCTAGTTGTGTCAGTTTCTGGAGCTGTGATCAGCCTGCTTCCTGCTGTCGTCCACCATGCCGTATGGATCATATCTCACGTCTGAGCCTGGGGGGTTGGGCTGCGTGACGTGGAATCGGGGCTTCTGCGCTCAGGCTTGTCCAAACATCTTGTCCGGGCTCATTCTGACAGCGGGATTAGAAGCACCTGCCATCCAGACAAAGGCAGGCCTGAAGCCAGATGAATGAAGAGCCGCCCGCCCGGAGCTCCGCCCCCGCGTTAGGAGGCTCTTCCATGACGGTGGCGACCCGGGCAGATGTAACGAGTCAATTCAGCTGGGCAGGCTGGGGGACGAGGATCACTGCCGGGAAGGGTTTTACTGCATCATCAGCTGCTTTTCTTCTCATTATGAATTTAGCTTGTTAAACCAGCCCAGGTGTAAATGTTCCTTCAGTTTGAAACCAAATTTGGTCAGAAATGGACATGGTGTAGAAACATAACAGTTCCCTGATTGAGCTCCATCTTCCCATCAACTCTTTGGTTTTATTTGGAGGCTTCCAAGTAAAAGAGACTAAACACAAATGCAACTCAAACTTCCTTCTACCAAACAACTTCCTGTTGGTTTGTCACACAAATTCTTCCTAACTTCCTTACCTTTCAAGAAAACATCACCTTTGCATGAAGTCCAGAAAACCTCAGAGTAAACTTGAGAACTAGAGCGTTTCCAAACCGGATCGTCCTCTCGACGCGGTTCGGTTGGTGATCAGTCGCCTGTGGGGGGCGCTGCACCAGAACCATTGAAGGAAATGACACCAAAACCTGAAGACACTGAGAGCAACTTCCTTCTTCACCAAACGGAAACAAGATGGAGGCGTCAGATTCTGGTGTTGGAGGATTTCTCTTGTCTATAGCTAGCTGTGGGCTAGCATGTTTGTTTTGGTTGTATTTTCCCAGAATGCCCTGCGCTGTAGTCCACTTCCTGCTTCTGGAGCGGTCTCCGGTCCGCTTGGCGTTCACATTCAAACCAAACCAGAGTTCACTTCATACGGACCCAGACCAGAGGACCAGAGTTCAGTGACCAGTAAGATACAGTTCATGCCTCAGAGGGAGACTGGTCCAGTTGTGGACCAGTTTGGGTCAGATCTCCTCACCGGTTCTGGCACCAGACTGTGGGTTGGATCCTCCTGGGTTAGGGTTCACCTGAGGAACCAGGTGGTTCATTTTAGAGCTAATCTTAAGCTAAAGTTATCATCTATAAAGCACGGTGGAGGCTGCATCATAGCTTGGGGTTAAATGTTTGCTCATGGAGATGTTTGTGTTTAATTTGAAAGAAAAGCTGCTGTTCCCTGAAATCTGTAGTTTCTGGGCAAACCAACGGATTACTGGTCCTTCGGTCAACATGGTCTGGTTTCTCCAGGGTAAAACTTCTCTACTTGGTAGGAAGGTCGGAGGTCAGCGCTGCGTCCATACAGCCTCCACGACCCTCACAGCAGGATGGATGTTCTGCATGTCTGAATTACTTCAGTGTAAAGGAGATTTTCATAAATTAGGAGGGGAGCGCTGAGTGGAGGATGCTGTCCTGAGCCTGCTCTACATGCAGGAGGGGGTTTGTTGTTGGAGGGAAGCGGATTAATGGGGGAGGAGCAGAGAGGGAGCAGAGAGGGAGCGGAGCCCCTCGGGGTTTTCTCCTTCTCCTCCACGCAGCCTGCAGCTTAACCCCCCCAACACTGGGCCTTGAATTAGAGCAACAGAGGGTGTTGGGGGATCCGGCCACATTACGTCAATCTGGATCAAACTCAGCCGATGTGAGGGTTAGGGTTAGGACTGCTGCTGGACGGAGGTCATCAGGGTTAGGACTGCTGCTGGACGGAGGTCATCAGGGTTAGGACTGCTGCTGGACGGAGGTCATTAGGGTTAGGACTGCTGCTGGACGGAGGTCATCAGGTGGACCAAACATTGGCAGGTCGAACGAAGAGAGAGAGACACCAGGGACACTAGAGAACTGGGCAAAGGGGGTTTCTACCAAAGGGTTGACAAACTCGTTGGAGGTGTTGAAGACAGAGAGAAGTGGATCATCCACCACCAAGAGGAACCCTAACAACAACTGAACCCTTAGACTGGGAGGACTGGTGAATATCAGAACCAACATCCAGAATCAAACTGGGAAGAAAAAGCCGACAAAATACAGACTGAAGACATAAGTCAAGTCCAACCAATGAGAGGATGCAAGATTCACCATCAGCAGAGACCAAGCTCTTCCACTGGACAACATGGAGCAAGATGGCGGCAGTGGTTCTGCATAACAAGATGTTAGGATGTTAGATGACATCAGACCTGAAACATGGTAGAAGCAGAGAGAACGTCTGTGACGGAGCTCAGGCTCAACCTCCAGAGGAACGACGCGAGCAGGTGAGACCCAACATGAGCCTGGCGGGTCCAGACCTCAGTGGCACCAGGGGCCCACTGATCTGAGCCTGCTGCCGACTCAGGAACATCTGGGTCCATCTGCTGACCCTGGTGACCCTGAGGAGGACGAGGGTCACCAGGGTCACCAGGGTGACCTGAGCCTCACTGTAACGAAGGAAAACAAACGGAAAGTCCTCGGTTCTGGATAATCTCAGCTTGATCCAAGTCAACACCTCCACCAGCAGGATTCCAGGTGTTTTCCAGGCTCTTCGTGGCTAAAAACAGACCAGATGTGAGACTTTCAGGCTCAGTTTTCACGCCCAGCACTTTCATGCTCCATTAATAATCCAAGCCTCGTTCCCACGGCGTCACGTTCCCTTAACATCTGAGCAAGAAATGATTCATGTTGGGGTTTAACCCAACCGCCTGAATCAGAGCTAACGAGGACAAAATTAAAGTCAACACAGCAACGCCTCGTAGCTTTCACGGGCTAGGCTAACGCTAACAACCATTAGCACGGATGCTAACAGCGACCGGCTGCAGCTATTGTTATTGTGGTTGAGGCTCAGTCAGAATGTGTGGTTTTCATTTAACATCATTTCACCGTCATTACTGGATCTGATTTAAAGGGACAGACAGAAATACTTCAACAAACTGAGATATAAAGTTCAGGAAAAACTGTTTTCACCAACATGAGGCTGGAAAACACAATAATAAAGATAAATAGCTCAAATGGGAGAACAACAGCCTGCAGCCTGGTTCTACTGAAACCTGTTCAACCTGCAGATGAATCCATTTGAAATGAAAACATGGACTGGCTCCACTGGCTTTCACCAGCTTTGACCTTTGACACGTGTTTCAAACTCGCCGCTGCCCGTAACACGTCCGGTTCCTCCACGTCTTCCTGGGTTCACCCAGAGATCCCTGCATGTTTCACAAGCTAAACTTAGAGAGACGTGCAGACTCAGCAGGAGGTCAGTGTGTAGATGTAGAGTAAATAGATCTGCTGGAGGCATCAAAACATGGTTTTCCTCAATGTCACAGCAGGACGCTGACAATCACATCATCTGTGCTGAAGTTTCTCAGTGGTGAACCACCAGGCTGTGTGTTCGGTCCTGAAGCTTCCAGGATCCACGAGCAACGCTTCAAAACCTTCACTTCATTAAATATTAGAAAACCTTCACTTCATTAAATATTAGAAAACCTTCACTTCATTAAATATTAGAAAACCTTCACTTCATTAAATATTAGAAAACCTTCACTTCATCAAATATTAGAAAACCTTCACTTCATTAAATATTAGAAAACCTTTATTTCATGAATCGTTTTACTGACCTGCACTAAAGCTTCTGAGGATCATGAAACAAATTCTGCTCAGTTTAAAAAATGTGACATAATCTGAAATTACAGCAGCTTAAACTGCAACTTGAGGCAGATTATTCTCATCAGAAGAGAGTTATGAGTCTCATGTAGATAATATTAGAAAACATTCGATGATAAAGGATCAGAAACGTTTTAAGCCCATGTGATGAAGTCATTTTGTGATGTTGCAGCCTGACCTCAGCAGACAGACGGACGATCCTCTGGTTTCAGGTCCGACGGCGCCGGAGATCTGCTGGGTTTGGTACCGACGAGGATCCGGACCCGACCCGACCCGACCAGCAGTAAAACCCTCTGGACCCAGAACATTCAGAAAACAGGTTTCAGGAAACAGATAAAAAATAGATCATATTTAAACTGCATACAAAAATGAAACTTGTTTTAATTTAAAAACAACCAAAAATATGAATTATTGTAATTTGTTTTCCATTTTATTTCATATTTTAATTGTCTTTAATTTGCATTTCTAACACTGGAAAAAATGTTTTTATAACTGAATTTATTGATTAATTGAAATTAAAATTAATTTCCAGCTGAAACTCATTTTAATTTAAAACTTAAAACCAAATTTAAAGCACTTGAAAACCTGATATTTTACATTTTAAGTCTAAACATGTTTGCTTCTGTTGTTTCTATAAATGCATTTCTTTAAAATTCAATAAACTTTAAAAGTTTCAGTTCAAATAAAAAGACAAATTTAAAACAAACGATTCAGATTTTATTCTTTAAAAATGTTTTTCTAACTGAATCTTTGGATTGATTTGACCAGAGTTTAGTTCTCCTCCGACCCGAGACCCGATCCGGTCGGGCTGAAGCGGGCCTGGGCGGTTCTGTGGTTCCGGGTGATTCTGCGGTCCTGTTCGGTCCCGGTCCGGGTTTGGCCCGGTCCCGGTTCGGCCCGGTCTCGGCCCGGTTCTCCTGTGGATTATTTGCTGTGAACACGGTGAGGCGGCGCCGCTGAAAGGCAGCTTTGTTCGCCGCTCTGACCTCATAATGGGCCCGTCTGAACCCAGAGGAACCGATTCGGGTCGGGAACCCGCCGCCCGTTCCCTCCATTTGTCGGAGTCAAAGCCGCCAACAAAAGCCATTGAGGCGCGGAAACGCGGCGCAGACAGACGGAGGGGCAGACGGCCGTATCTCCGTCAGACGGTTCTAATCTGGATCCTTTAGAAACCATCGGAACCGACCCGCTCTTCTCACGCCGCGACCCAAAAGCCTTTCAGCCGGCGCCGCTGCCACGCTGGCTGGACACGACTACCTGATAGCCGTTCTCCGTTTACCACCTTTTACCGCCTGGAAGAAAGACACGAGCTGCCCCACTGACCCCGCCCCTCTGCGGGGCAACAGGCCGGGGCAAAGAGACGGGGCAACAGGCCGGGGCAAAGAGACGGGGCAACAGGCCGGGGCAAAGAGACGGGGCAACAGGCCGGGGCAAAGAGACGGGGCAACAGGCCGGGGCAACAGGCCGGGGCAAAGAGACGGGGCAACAGGCCGGGGCAAGGCCAGATGGAAACAACCCGAAACTCAAAAATCAACTTTAATTTTGCAGCAAAAGACTTGAAACAAGGAAACAAAAACTAGAAACGAAGCATCAAAAACACAAAAAAAGCAACTAGCGGGTCGGCTAACGGGTCGGCTAGCGGGTCGGCTAGCGGGTCGGCTAACGGGTCGGCTAGCGGGTCGGCTAACGGGTCGGCTAACGGGTCGGCTAGCGGGTCGGCTAACGGGTCGGCTAACGGGTCGGCTAACGGGTCGGCTAGTGGGTCCAAACCTTCACCTGCTTCACAACCTTCAGGTAGTAAAAGGTAAAACACTCAGAGGAACTTCTCTAAACTACATGCACTCGTCATTAAAACAAAATGAAGGCAACATTGATTTTATTCATTTCTACACAAATATAAGATTTTTATGTGACGTATGTTTGGACTTGAACTGACGCCACCTTAAAAAGAGCAGGGGGCAACGCTAACTAAAGGCAGCGCTATGCTAACGTGGTATTCAGTGGAAGCTAATGCTAAATCACTGTGCTAAGACAGCTAATGCTACAGCGCTAGAACATGACATTTAGAGAAAGCTAATGCTAGAGCTAAAATCAATGGAAGACAGCTCCACAAAGCTACATTTAGCTTCCCACTGATGAATCAACCAATCATATCCTGTCACATGACATGTAAGTTATTAGCATCCCTGCTAACAGCTGAGTTGACCAATCGCATCTCGTCTTTGATTTAACATAAGAACATTTTCTCTGTAAGGTTCAAATCAAAGTTGAACAAAAAGAAAATGAATTAGTGATCAGAATTTTTCCAGAAAATTAACTTTAGGGGAGATAAAAGCCCAAAACATGTTTAAAGTTATCCGCTGCTAGCAGATCTGCTCACATTTTACTGAGCAGAATGCTAAACCTTCACTTCAGTCCAGACTGGAGACGTTCCTCCATGTTTTCTGCCCCCGGTGCCCCTAACCGGGGCAACTGGAAAGCATGCATATCTAACGCCTGCAGGATTGTGAGCAGGCTTTTGTGTGGACCTGACTGCTCCTTTGGCATCCTCCCATATCGATTCTTCTGTACAGGCACAATATGAATGCTATCCCAGCCCGGCTACGTTTCATCTCAAAGTGTTTACCGGGCCAAAACAAAGGGCAGCAGTCACGCCTGTTGGCAGCGTGGGGCGCTGCAGCGGGGGGACCATGCACTCAGAGGCCACTGCGCTCCTCTTCCTCCTGGAGGAACGCTGGCGCTGCTTTCACTCGTCATTGTGTGGAGAAAATGAGCCAATTTCCATAAGCGATTGGAGGGACAAAGCCTGGAACAAGCGAGCAAGCAGCGCGACAAGGAGGCAAGAACAAAGGCCTGTCCTGCTTGTCTGGCTCTGGGCTCCTTCTGTCGCACTGCTCCATTTCACTTCACAACAACTAAATACATTCATGCGTCTTTAAGGCTTGTTTTTGTGGAAACTTCCTGCTGGGAGCGAGGAACCCGCTGCTGCGTCTCACCAAGCAGGGAGGAACGACGTGTCGCTCCGGCAGAGGACAGGCTGGCAGCCGCAGTTCATCAGACTGGTCCAGAAAAACAAAGACAAAACGTCCAATATCACAACAACAGCAACAACGTGACAAACAGACTGAGTCCAACATCAGGCCCAGATCTCACATTTACCACAAACTGTCAAAATCCAGACAAAACTTTGAATTTCACATATTTCCAAGTTTTTTATCTCAACATTTAAAACTTTCCAGGAAAATGTTTCCAAAAGTAGAAATGATGTTTGACTTTTTAACTGGCGGCGAAGCAGAAAGAGTTCAAACAAACTGCATCCGTCCTGTGGATGGGACGGGGTCAAAGTTCAAAGCCAGAACCTTTTCCATAAAATTGAGATCAATCTGAAATATTTTCTATCTTTCTAGCATGAGCATAATGAGTCTCTAGTCACTAAATATCTAGTTTAAAGGTTAAATGGAGGATCTGCTCTCGAGAAACTGGAGCAGAAAATGTTTCACTTCTGCAACCATCTCAACATTTCAGCTTTTTGACTTTTGAAACTCAGACATTTCTGCAACATGGCAGTGAAACACGGAGGAACGTTAAAGAGTCTGAATGTTAAAGAGGGAAACCAAACGGAGCGGAACCGGAGCGGGAACCGGAGCGGGAACCGGAGCGGGAACCCGGAGCGGGAACCGGAGCGGGAACCGGAGCGGGAACCGGGAGCGGGAACCGGAGCGGGAACCGGAGCGGGAACCCACAGGGTTCTGCTGGTTCTGTTCCTTCTCTGAGCAGAACCAGCAGCATCATGGCTGCAGGACGGTTTGGGTTTTGATGGGAAACGGTTCTGCCACAAACAACAGCTAATCACAATTAGTGGCTGGTTCTGATCCGGAGCTGGTTCTGATCCGGAGCTCATCACGCTCCCAGGAAAGGAGGAACCTCTTCTCCACACATCCTGCTGGGATGAGGAGCGGCGGTACCGCTGGCCCACATCGGGTCAGAATGTTTCTGGAACCAGAGTCTGTTTGGTTCTGGAGATTCCCTGGTTTCTGCCTCCAAACTGGGAGCAGATTTTACTGCTTTTCATCCAGATGAGATCAAATTCCTCTGATTTTCCCTCTGAGTGGGAAAGTTCAGCATTTTAACGCCATTCAGCCTCTTTTCTCTCATTTCAGGCCAGTTTGGAGCTTTGAGGTTGAATCTCAAAGCCAGTTGGCTTCGTCTGCAGTTTGAGGTCGCGAACGGAACAAGCTCTCACCGCCACGCCAGAGCAGAGGTGAATTATGGGAAACCAGGCGGCTGAAGCTGGAAGCCTGAACGATCAGAATTGGAGCCTTTGCAGTGGATTAGGAGCGGCAAGGCGGCGTGGTGGCGAGGCGGCGGGACGGCGAGGCGGCGGGACGGCGAGGCGGCGAGGCGGCGTGGCGGCGAGGCGGCGGGACGGCGGCGAGGCGGCGGGACGGCGAGGCGGCCATGAGTGACGCAGCATGAGTGACGCAGCATGGCGCCACAGGAAGCTTCCTGATCTTTGTTTTCCGTTTCTCAGTTGAAGACACGAGGAGCAGCAGGCACCTCGCCCCCCTTTCACACCTCAGACCCGTTTGCTCCGTCCCGACCTTCACCAGAACCGCAGCCTGCCTCTCCAGAACCTCGGGACGGTCTGGAGGTGAATACCAAACGCCGCCATGTTGGGGTAAACATGTTTCTAGGCCAGATCACAGCAACACATGTTCAAGCTGGGAGGAAACAGGGATTTGAGGAACCATCTGTTCAGCAAAGCACTGAGATGATCTGAGGATATTGTTCTCCCCAGGTGGGGCTGGTGGGGCTCTGGGCACAAACATGGGGAGGGAAACGGGGGTTTAGGCCCATAATCTCATTTCATTCATAACGCCCAGCCATTTCAGGTTAGAGAGGGGGAGCAGCAGTTCAGTCAGACGTAGAGCTTTCAAACCGTCTCTCAGCTCTGAGGGTCTGCAGCCCTGGTGGCTCCAGATGAATCTCTGCCGCTGTTTCCAGAACACGTCAGCTTTACAAGCTGCTGTCAGACCAAATACCCTCAAGTCTGAAGCAAAACAAGTCCTGGAAGTGAAGTTCAGGACAACAGGAGCGTCTCCAGGTCAACAGCCAGGACATGCTGAGGTTTCTGAGGCTTTCTGCAGTTTGGGTTGAGCTTTAAAGCAAAACATCCGCTGGGAGAATCTCATTCAGACCCACAGAATCAATGAGTTTCTCTTGATGATGTTTCTGGATCTGAACCTACAGTGTGGACCAGAAATCAAGAGGCTCTGCATGTCCTGCAGGTTGAGCTCAGTGCTGAGCTGCAGCATTTCACAGCCAGACATGGAGCCTGCTGTGCTTTCTGCAGAGAGCCTCCAAAAGCAGGAAGTGCAGGGCATTCTGGGTAAATACAACCAGAGCTAGCATGTTAGCCTAGCACTAGCAGCAGAAATCCTCCAGCACTAAACTCTGACGCCTCCATCTTGTTTCATCTGGTGAAACAGGAAGTTGCTCTCAGTGTCTTCAGAGGTTTTAGTGTCGTTTCCTGCAGTGGTTGTTGGTGCAGCGCCCCCACAGGCCAGGAGGGGAACAGGCTGGTTTGGGTCAGAACCACAGCAGCTGCAGGTGGAGCAGATGTTCTGGGTCCAGTAGAACCGGGTCGACCCGACTGATGGAGCAGAAACAGAGCCAATCAGATCAAAGTGTTGTGAGGATGCAGAGCATCAGCTGGTCCTGATGACTCTCGTCCTCCATCAGACACCATGATGAGTTCTGCTGGTCCTCCACGGTTCCTCTGTCATGTTTGACAAGCAGCAAAATCAAAGTTCAAACACTAAATGTTGGTAAAATCACATCTAATCTGGAGATTTAGAAATTAGTTGTGAATTGTTTGGATTTTTTCCCAATGATTCAATTGGATGAAATCATCTTAAGCTGATCTGCAGTTTGTTCATTTGACAGTAACATTTAGATTTACCTGATAACCAGACGGCCAGGAGTCCGATTGGAGCAGGTTGTTTACGCCGGGTCGGGTCCGGTCGGGTCCGGTCCGGTCCATTTCTCCTGTCTGCAGATGAAAGCGTTGCTCTGTGGAAGCAGAAAGCAGCTGGTTCTGGTCGGGTCCATGCATCAGTTCCAGTCTGGCTGTAGTCATTAGCAAACAGCAGCATCTCTTTCCAACCGGGACGTTTGTCTCTCCTCCATGTTTGAGCTCAGGTTCCTGCCCCTCCTCCTCCTCAGCTGAGGTAGCAGGAGGTTTCAGTGGAAGGAGGGCAACAGATTGCCGGACGCCTGTTGACCTGAAGCTGAATTGAGGCGCAGGATTGAAAACCTAAATCTGCATTAGAGGCTTTTGTTGGGCCTGAGGCGAGCGGCTCGGCACGAAGGCTCTGCATCCACAGCAGGTTGGACTTCAGCCTGAACCCAACCGGGTTACCAGAACCTGATCCAGCGGCAATCATGAAGACACCTGGACACAAAGCCAAATAACGCCGACTCAGCAGAGCTGGAGGTACTGAGAGGAAGTCTGATTGTTCAGGGAGTCCAGAGATTTGAGGTTTCTCTCAGTTAGGGTAGGGTAGCAGCGGCAACAGCAGCAGCGGCAGCAGCAGCAGCAGCAGCAGCAGCAGCGGCAGCGGCAGCGGCAGCGGCAGCAGCGGCAGCAGCTGCAGCGGTAGCAGCTGCTGCTGCTGCTGCTGCTGCTGCAGCAGCTGCAGCGGCAGCAGCAGCAGCAGCAGATCTCACACTTAATCTGGAGTGTTTGTGTTTGTTTGTTTCTGCTGCTTTATGTGATGAAAGCATCAGTTCATACAGATAATATATATAATAATAATCCTGGCTGCATCTAATGCTGCAGTCTGGCCCAGATTGCAGCAGCTTCGCTTTCCTTCAACGGCAGAAAGCAGAAGAACTGAGTTGAACAGGATCTCTGCCTGCTCTTCATCTCGTCCAGATGAACAGCAGGACTGATGTTCAAAGATCTCAGTGAAACTTTACCACCATGATGATGAGTCCTCTGCAGATTTCATCATCCAGACTCAGAGCCGCGTAGTTTACTACAGCTTCCTGTTTCCTCTTGCTTCCTGTTTCCTGCTGCTTCCTGTTGCTTCCTGTCCACAGAGGAAGACGCTCCAAAGTCAAACGTTTCCATGACGATCTCCAGACGACAAATGAAATGAAACATCACAGATTTAATGTGAATACAAAGATAATTTGCTGCTTACTGTGGGCTGACCTTCACCCTGTGACCTTTGACCTGCTGCTGCTCTAAAAGCAGTGAATTTAAGTGAGTTTAAACGAGCCAATCACAGAGCTGTCTAGTCAACTGGAAATGTTTTAGTATGAAGCTGAACTTTCAGCTCATCAGGTTTGATTTATGGATCAAAACATGATGAAACTTTTCTGATAAACTGTAAATAAATCAGGTTGTTTATTGATGTCACTTCCTATTTCCTCCCAAACTAATTTCAGAAATTGACCTGTGAACTTTTATCAACATCCTGAATGTAAAGATTCCTGTTTCTGACTGACGGAGGAGATTCTGGTTTTATGTTTCCTGTAATAATCAATGACTAATCAAATCCTGATTATTGACCTGGAATCATCCAAACTCAGAATAAAGTTAAAGTTTAAAGTGAAGATGTAAAGGAAGTTCATGTGACTGGTTTCCTGCAGGCGGCGCTTCAATGAGGAACTAAACGTTCCTCTTGATTCATTATGTATCATAACGGCATCAATAGTGGAAATGAGCCTGAAAAGCAGCAAACATATGTTATCATTCACAAGAGATGGAACGAAGCGGACCCGGTCAGAACCGACCCGGTTCTTCCTCTGAACTTCAGATAAAGCAGAGAAACTGATGAGCGAATAAAGCTGCTCATATACGGAGCTCCAACAACGACAAAAATCCCTGAAACTTCAGGTTTCATCTTATTCACATGTTAAAGCTAAAAACAACCAATCACAAGCAACGATCAGAATAACCCAGGAAGTGGCTGAATGAAACAAACCTGTAGGATTTAGAAGAAATATGAAGATAAAACTTTGTGCTTTTAGGAATCATTGCTGTCTCTCTCAGCTATGTGATGTCATTCCCTCCCCAGTTTCTTACTGCAGTCATAGTTCTGGACCGACCCGTCTGCTTCAGAAGACGGGTCGGTCCGACAGAACCACCCATCTAAATGATGCAACGTCTGAGAGAACGCTGGACCAGAACCGGGTTCTGGTCTCGGTTCATTCTGTGTCTGAAACGATTCAACTGGTTATTAAAACCCCTGGAGGTGAATGATCTGCCCTGAAGCTTCAAGAACTTATTATAATTAGCTCAAAAGTGTGGCGGGCCGATGAGTTTTTGTGTTGCGCAAAGTTGTCACTTCCACCAATAAGGGTTAATGTTATGCTAACAGCATGCTAAGTGCTGTTAGCATAACGTAGGTGAACCAAACATCCTGTTTTTGCAGACATGGCTACATTTCCTGTTCTGTCTGTCTGGATTTCGTTGGCTGATGAAAAAGTTTTCATCGTTATTCAGGGGAACGGACAGAAAAAGTCTGAACACAGCGAGCTAGAGGCTAACGGTTAGCCTCAATGTATTGATGCTAACGCTTAGCCTCAATGTATTGATGCTAACGCTTAACCTCAATGTATTGATGCTAACGCTTAGCCTCAATGTATTGATGCTAACGCTTAGCCTCAATGTATTGATGCTAAGCATTAGCATCAATGTATTTTTAACAGAGGAACCAGAAGTTGAGCTTCCTGCTAACATGTGTGGTGAAGTGCAGCTGGTGTTTCCATGGTGATGCAGATGTAACCGTTGGAGATTTAGGAAACAATGGGAACCAACTGATTCTCCTGTTCGTTTGTATCAACATTTTACCAGTCAGCTTGATGGATAATCAATACGACAGACGGTTCTGTCCCTGCGTCCAGGACTCGGTCAGGACTCTGACTCGTCCTCGCTTGCTGCTGTCGCTGAACAACAGCGGATGAATTAATCCCAGGTTCCAGATCGAATCAGCACAGAGATTACCAGATTAATAGCTGCAACATTAAGCCACTAAAGCCTCATCAGGCAGTAATCATCCAGCAAGGAGACGATCCAGGAAGCTCTGCAGGATCAGGCCTGATTAGCTGCAGCATTGCTGCAGTCTGTCGCTGCATGAAGAGCTGCATGAAGAGCTGCTTCTACTGACGTTCATGATGTTCACCACCAGCAGCCCAGTGGTCAACAGCTCAACAGCAAATGGTCCATGAAGTCACAAAAACTCCATCCAGTTCATGATCCAACAAGGTTTCTGAAATGAGCGTGTTGGTTCTGTCACTAGCAGTAAATTCATCGTCTGATACAATCAGCCTGAGCCACTGGATCAGAACCGAACTCTCACTTCACCGCCAGACGCTACAGAATCGTCTGCTGTGGCTTTTCTGAAACATTCAGCTTTGGACCTTCAACCACTGATGCTTGAGCTCAACCTGGAGGTCAAAGTTCATCTCTGACACAGTGATGCAGCTATAGATGGGGTGGAAGTGGGTCTGTGGTGGTCTGTGGTGGGTCTGTAGTGGGTCTATGGTGGGTCTGTGGTGGGTCTGTGGTGGGTCTGTGGTGGGTCTGTGGTGGGTCTGTGGTGGGTCTGTGGTGGGTCTTGGTGGGTCTGTGGTGGTCTTGGTGGGTCTGTGGTGGGTCTGTGGTGGGTCTATGGTGGGTCTGTGGTGGGTCTCTAGTGGGTCTGTGGTGGTTTGTGGTCCAGTAAACCAGTATTTCTCTCTGAGGCTTTAAACTCAGATCAGTTTGATTCTGTTGCAGGATGAAACATCAGGATGTTGATCTTCCCTCCACTGCAGCAGCTTTTGTTTGCTCAACGTGAAACACAATAAAATGTGTGACTGCTGACCTGCAGCTCCACAGTAACTCAATCTCTAAAGTCTATCTGAGGCTCTAAGGCGGCTTTTGTAAAGCGTCACACAAAGCAGAGCCTGTTGAGGCTCTCAGGTTGATTTCAGCTTTAACACCAGATCCTGGCCTTTTCACCATGTTTGCTTTGAGGACAAACTTTCTTTCTTCAGGTGGTTTTGAACACGAGGCTGGGAGGAAACGTGACCCCGGGGTCAGACTGCTTCTGCTCCGATACATCTGGATTCTCAGGAACGATTTCAGCCATGAAACCTGATCCTGGAGGTCCAGAACCAGCCTGCAGGTTCTGATGCGGTCGGGATGTTTGAGCTGCTCTTAATCTGTTTGCTGTTTGCATGAATGTGCTGGGAGACCAGAACTCCCAGTTCTAAGGGTTCTGGACGTGACCTGATGAAGTGATGCGTCCAAAAACAGCAGGACAATCTTCAAAGAGCTGCTTGACTGTCCATGGCGGTTTGTCTTCCTGCTAATCCGTCCCAACATCATCAGAGTCCAGAGGACATCAGACGGGCCGACCGCGCCGCGTCTGTTCAGTTTAGAAGTTATTCATGGTGTTTCTAGTGGTCAGGCCTTTACCTGCAGCTCCTGGACGGTTTTCAGCAGGAGGATGTTTGTTTCTATGATGATGATGATGATGATGATGATGAAGCAGCGTCGTCTGACAGGTTGACTTGCTGCTAATCAGCTTTATTTGTGCCACTAAAACCCAGTGAGGGGCTCAGACAGGCCAGCTGTCTGCACTGAGGATCATTGCTGCTCTGCTGGACTCCTGCACAACACTCCCTCTGCTCCGACCCGATCCGACCCGATGCCCGATCCGACCCGATCCGGCTGACCCGATCCGACCCGATCCGACCCGATCCGACCCGATGCGACCCGATCCAGGCGACCCGATCCGACCCGATGCGACCCGATCCGGACCCGATCCGACCCGATCCGACCCGATCCGACCCGACCCGATCCGATCCGACCCGATGCGACCCAGGCTGCTCTGCAGCGTCTTCATGACCACAGCTGAGGTTTCAGCATCCGGAGCCGAGTCTGACTGCAGCGTCTGACTGCAGCGTCTGACTGCAGCGTCCAATCAGAGTGAATCACGGCTCTGATGGAGCGACGGCTCCAGATCCTCTGAGCTGCTGCTGCTTACAGACTCATTAGCTGATTAGCTAATCGATTAGCAGCACAAATGAAAACAAAAGGACCCACGTTGTGCTCAGACTAGAGCTGCTCTGGTTGCCGTCATGTTGCAGCATCACTCCCTGCTGCGGTTTCTCATCACACCACGGCTCAGTTGAGGGTTTCTCCCATTTACTGGGATTCTTCTGGTGGCTTTCTACCAGTAATCCTAACCGGTAAGTTCATCAGCTTCAAACGTTAAAACAAGAAACAATCGTTTCTCAATGACCGAGTCCAGACGCTCTGCAATTTGTTCTCATTGGTTCCATCTTCTTCTTCTTCTTCTTCTGTTGTTGCACGTGAACGTCTTCTTGTTTTGTCCACTTCCTGCCAGTCAGCAAGTGCAGCTTCACTTTGACTACCAGATTCAGGTCTGAGCAGCAGCTTTGGAGATACAAACTACGACCTGATGCGGTTCCTCTAACGGTGCTGCAGCAGCGCTGAGGCCTGTGCTGCGTTTGTGCTGCATTTGTGCTGCATTTGTGCAGGAAAGCAGAGGTCAGTCCCATCAGAAACATGCTTTTAATGGATCTACTGTAGTAACTGCAACCACATTGTTCCCCTAATGTTGACCAGACTGTAGCTGCCTTATGCAACACAACCAACCCAACGGGTTGGACCGTCCATCCGTCCGTCCATCAGCCGTCCATCAGCGTCCATCAGCGTCCGTCCATCATGAGTAGTGATAAGAGCGAGTTCCTGTCAGCCTACAGTCTGACTTTGGTTAAAAGGTTTTGGTGAATCAGACGAGATTTTTGTTCCAGCAGTGTGCTGCTTCGTCTGGCTGTTTGAACTCAGAGCTACTGGATCCCAGGTTTGTGGCCCCAAATCCACACAAGAAGTGGGAACCGCAGAGTCTCTTTGATGTAGAAACCCTCATGTTCTCTCTATGTTCAGACACCATTCAGTGCAGAGCGGCCCGGTGGCCCGGTGGCCCGATGGCCCGATGGCCCAGAGGCCCGATGGCCCGGAGGCCCGATGGCCCGGAGGCCCGATGGCCCGGAGGCCCAGAGGCCCGATGGCCCGGAGGCCCAGAGGCCCGATGGCCCGGGGCCCAGTTCCGCCCGTTCGGCCCAGTTCAGGCCCGGCTCAGGCCTAGCTCAGGCCCGGTTCCGCCTCACTGGGCTGGTCAGAGGACCGCCGCCTCACACTCAGGGTGATATACGAGACAAAAGAGATTGAATTTGTCTCTGTGAGGCTGTGAGCTGCACAGCTTTACCCTGTTAGTGTGGAAGCTAACATGAAGCTAACATGAAGCTAGCATGAAGCTAACATGAAACTAACATGAAGCTAACATGAAGCTAGCATGAAGCTAACATGAAGCTAACATGAAGCTAACATGAAGCTAGCATGAAGCTAACATGAAGCTAGCATGAAGCTAACATGAAGCTAACATGAAGCTAACATGAAGCTAGCATGAAGAGCAGCATGTGCTCTGCGGCAGAGACGCCATCGCTGCTCTGGGCTTCAGCTCACTTCTAATTCCGCCACTGAGTTTGAAGCTGCTGAGAGGAAGAAGAACCAAAACAGCAACAAAAACCTGATCATGGTTTTTATTGAGTTGTTTCCTAACTGCAAACTCAGTGAAGTACTTTCTATAAAATTGCTCTAGTTCCTCTCTCTCTCTCTCTCTCTCTCTCTCTGTCTCTCTCTGTCTCTCTCTCTCTCTCTGTCTGTCTCTGTCTCTCTGTCTCTCTCTGTCTCTCTCTCTGTCTCTCTCTCTTCTCTCTCTGTCTCTCTCTCTCTGTCTCTCTCTCTCTCTCTGTCTCTGTCTCTCTGTCTCTGTCTG
>CAKLNU010000102.1:0-50181 GCA_922788865.1 Poeciliopsis turneri | reverse complement strand
GCCAGGAGCTCATTCCCTCCGGCCAGGAGTTCATCCCTCCGGCCAGGAGCTCATCCCTCCGGCCAGGAGTTCATCCCTCCGGCCAGGAGTTCATCCCTCCGGCCAGGAGCTCATCCCTCCGGCCAGGAGCTCGCCCCGCTTGGCCAGCCGGAGAGCGGCGATGTCCTCCGGGTCCAGCTCAAAGATACACCTGGACAGGGTTCATGTTGACAATGTGTCTGTTTGAGTTCAACACTTTTGATGAAACACAAGAACAGATAAATGACAAAAGAATGAGCAGTTTTAGGGTTGATTTAAGCTACTGTACAGTTTTACTCTAGATGTTAGTAGACAATGTGCTGTGCCAAATGTAATCAATTGCGTCTGTTAACAGAAATCAACTTTACATTTCTGACATTATTTTATTCAACGGCATTTAATTATATTCTGTCTGGTTTCATGGAGCTTTGCACACATGAAGCCCAGACCTGCTCTGTTGGCAGAGATGTTAAATATGAGGCTGAAAATGAGAAAATATGCCACAGTTCCACCTTCACCTGGACAGCCGCGCCATGAAGGTGCCGCAGAGCGGGTGAGCCTCCGTGATGCTGCAAACCGACGCATAAAGTGCCAGATGTCCAGGAGTCAGCAAAGGGCTCACAGGCTGTGAGATATTCCAAAGCGTGACGCATCGTCACCGCGCTGTGCTCCTCCGTCAGCTTGTGATACAGCTGTGTGACACTGTTCCCCTGCTCCTCTCCCGCATCAGCACCACCATGTGGATGTCACAGGCGTATCTGCAGAAGACCACATGTCTCTGGTCAGTGTCACGTGTCCTTTAACGCCAGGAAAGCATGAAAGTAGCCCTTTACATGTGACACAGCACAAGCACATTAAAATGCATTGCTGTTATCATTAGTGTGCTCTACCTGAGTGTGAGGACGGCTGGAAATTTGGTGCGGTGCCCCAGGTCCAGCTGCCTTAGGATGTCCTCCGACCAAGCCGGTACTTCTTCTTGCATCCTTTGCACTCGAGATACTCCGTGGCCAGGTCACACCACCGTCTATGTCCAAGACCTTGCGGAAGGTCAGCTACAGGCCGGCTGGACACAGACAAGTGGAACGGACCACATCTTTAGGGGCATCCAGAGAAACAAAGGGCGGGTGAAGAAGACATCTGCAGAGGCCGGAGTCTGAGTGAACACAGTCGGGGGCTGAGGAGGACGCCACCAGAACTGAGGATGGGGCCTCAGCTCCGTCTTCCCAGGTTTCGCGTTTCTGCAAAAAATAGCTTTCCTGATCCAGTCCTGCTGGAAGGATGGGAGGTGTTCCTTCCAGCGACCAGGAAGCTCTGCAGGGGGCTGCAACACGGGGGGAAGGGAAGACAAAAATGAAATGAGCAAAGTTCACATACACCTTTAAAATGAGCCTTTTGCTTTGAAGAATGACACTCAATCTGTACAATGAAATAAAAGATTGTGTCATTGAAGGCGTATCTAGTAGGAATAATTGTAAAACCTTGTTTGCATTGACGTACCTGGAGGAAGTTGCTCCTCGACTTGTGAGGCCAGAGAGGGTAAAGAGCCGTCTCCCGTCTCCGGGCAGCGGACTCAGACAGGTGGGTGACGAGGGACTGCAGCTGTTAAAACAGACATTTTTTAACCTTGTGCAGTGCATGCAGTGCATACACTGCATGCACTGCATGAGGACCATTTAGTACTTACAGGTTTTGGATGGAGGTATTATTTTGTGTGCCAGCTGTGAAGGAGACAAAGGCTTCCCGTGAGCCAACAGGGCCTTTACAACGCCAGCAGTCAGGGGCCTGTGCTGAGTGGCAGCAGGTGGAGGAGGAGCAGGAGGATGAAGTGACGGTGTGCAGGTGGGCAGGAGACGGAGCTCGTCTCTTCTGCACATACTCTTTGAAAAGGGCCGTGTTGGTGTTTGGCCGGGCGTTGGCCTCCTTCAGGCAGCTGATGAGAGCCGGGGCCTCCCTGCTGGGGTCCTCATACACCTCCTTCATGGACCTGTCTTTAAAGTCTCCGAACTCCACCATCAGACACCCAGAGTCTCCGCTCTTCTGGGCCTCCAGCAGCACGACCTCCACAGCTTCACCCGCCTCCCTGATCTGGGAGCTGTACTTCAGGAACAGGTGCTTATTGGCCGACAGCGGGTTGTCCTTCTCCTCTTCTCTCATCATGCTGCTGCCCAGATACACTGCATCGCCCAGCGACTTTTCAAGAAGCCACAGGAACCTCTGGCCCTGGTACTTCCCGAACTGGATCTTGCAGTGGGCCAGAACCAAGAACTGGTCAGTAGGATCCCGTCCACTGTGCCTCACAAAAGCAGTGGCCTGAGCCAGAACCTCCTCCAGGCCCTCCCTGCCACAGGACCTTCAGTCCGGGTCGCCTCCTCAGTTGGGCCCATAAGGAGTCGACCCTGAGGAGTTCTACGGAGAACTGGATATGCATGCATGTTCTGACAGGGAAAAATAAGTATTCAATATAAATATCATTTTAATTAATAATACAATCATTACACTGGATTTATGTTGCTTTTTTCACTCGGCATGCTCTGAAGCAATACCACATAGCAGTATGATTTCTTATGATTTATTGTAAAATAATGCAGGACATCATTATGTTGCCCTCACCGTCTGGACAGCAGGACCCGGCCAAACAACGCGTTGCTATAGGCGGACAAAAATACATTGTAATACATGTATTGATGACAAGAAATAACACATATTGGTGTAATCGTCTTACAGAATTAAGTGCAATTTATATCTTTTTTTTTTTGGCGGGGTGGACAAAATCACACACGAAGCCCCGTTATCGTTCTCCTCCCCGCAATAAAATGTTACGCTAACTTCGGCTAGATAAACACGGAATCTGATAAACACTTAGCTGTTGCAAAGAAAAACACATTTAAACTTACCGATCGCCAAAGTATTTAAAGGAATTATCGATGAAATTATGCTAGCTCTTCTACGTCAATGCTCCAGGACGTGGAAGGTGATTGGTCAAAAGTAAGCCACAGTGAGCCACCAGCTCGGGATGTGATTGGCCAACTCTGACATGAAGCGCGCACCGATTGGCTGGTTGGGGCATACTTTGGCTTACTCTGCTCTAACATTGGGATGCTGCAGATTATGAATTTATTTTAGAAGTATTCTGACTTTATTCTCATTACAATTTTATCCTTTTAATATTCTAACTTTATTCTTGTAATATTCTGATTTTCTGTAGTTTTCTGTAATTCCTTGTTTCAGTTGCTGCTTTGATTTATTCTTTCAGTTATAATTGATGGTTTCTGGGATTTTTTGGGCCATCAGAAGGGAATACACCAGGGTTTTCTGTGTTTTGTCGGGGAGCAGGTAGGGGTTTATTTGCAGTATTTATACTACATTTGAACTTTGGTTGGTGGGTTCCTCCTGCCCCAGAAACCAGAGTAACGCTGCTGAGAACTTCAGGGTTACTCTGGGCTTTGCAGTGCTCGGTTTGTCCAGCAGATGGCAGTCATAGACCAGACATCGGATGGCTCCGTTTAACCGCAGCAGACCGGTTCTTTCCTGTGTTTCTCATTCAGTCTTGTCTTATAGATATTAATGTGCTCATATTTATCTTTCATAATCACATTTGATGGCAGGGAGAGCTTTGAATCTGCCATTTGCTGTCAGAGCTCTGGTTCTTGTGAATTCAGCTGGAGGGTTACTTTGTAATGGAGTCCATTATTACCCATCATGCATCTGTGCATAGAAACGACCAAGTTACAAGAATAAACAAGAGATTTGTGGATAGTCTGGGTATATTTTTTAAAGTAGTCAAGTACAGGAAGGAGGTAAAAGTTTATTTAGCAAAAACCTTCATGTTTGCAGGTTTTCTCTTGTTATGAAAGTGAAAGTAAAACCGCTGTGGAGAAGGGGGTGGACCAGAGGACTATAAGTAGTCCTCCGAGACAGCATCCTACTGTCCTAGTTCTCTAGGACATATACTAAAATTGGAACGATACAGAGAAGATTAGCATGGCCCCTGCGCAAGGATGACACGCAAATTCGTGAAGCGTTCCTCATTTTCTTCTTTGTCCGAAGAACAAAAAACATCTGCGAGACATCCCAGAACAAAACGGCCCTGTCAAATCACAGTTCAACTATCGGTTCCTGAACACATTTCCTCCAGAAGCTCACTTCCCAGAACCTTTAGCCTTTAGCCAAGCCAGATAGGTTCTTCCACTGAAGAGGCTGGCAGGTTATGTGGATCACATCCTATAGCGGTCAGTGGGTTTGTACCACCACCCCTTCGCCATTGGCAACAGGCTCACGCCATTCCCACATGTGTCCACTAGGGTAAACGTCATTCAGATCCAGTTTGGTGCCAGTCGGATCATTCATGTGCGAGTTACAGCCAACTGTATGGAAACGGCGAGGAATCGCGAGACGCCACTCTACCATCCCCACACGGCCCATCCACCAATCAGCTTTCAGCTTCGGCATCACCTTGTTCTGTCACCAGATGCAGTTTGAAATCTCTCAGTCAAAATGTAAAGGACAAAGTCATCAGCAAAATAGTTGACTGCCAAGGTAGGAGGGGGCAGGGCTAGGGTGATGTCACCAACTGGCCATGTGACCGTGACGAGTGCTGCCCTGACACAGAAAGTTTCATAGAGCTGGGAGCTTGTGTGTTGGGTGTTATTCCACCATGTTTCATGGCAAACAGTCCGATTTTGAGGCTTGGCCACACCCACATGCTTTGTTGCAGAAAAAAGCTTTTGATAACTTTTTATCTCCGATGCCTCAACAGTGATTTTGCAATCTGCATATCACAAGGTGGAGGACAAGTTTGCTAAAATCCATGTGTAAAAGAGACAAAATGGTGTCTTTGATCCAAAATGGCCGTCTTCCTTTGTCATTTGGACCATGGCTCCAGGAAACTTTCTTGTATGTTCCGAGAAGCTACACAGATTTTCCAAATTTTGTTATCCTTGGTCAAAAATTGAATTGATTCTTTGCTTCTTTACTTTTTCTGTTTTTTATTTTTACAGAATCAGTGTGTTTGCCATCCATCCATCCATTTTGTTTTCTGCTTATCTGGGGTCAGGTCACGGGGTTAGCAGCCTAAGAAGGGAGGCCCTCTCCCCAGCAGACGTAACGGTCGGACCGTGGGGAGGCAGAGGAGAAGAGGTTTTACCCTTAGACCAGACAAAAAGAGAAGCCAGTTAAAACAGTGAAACTCCAGGCATGAGCTTCACATGAAATAGATTTTTAGATTTTTGTCCTTTGATTGTGGCAAATTTTAAAGTGAATAAATAGGTACTTTAGTGTGAGGAGATCTGGTTCATGCCCTCTGCATTTTCATACAATGAGAACAGCGGTAAAGTCCGACTCACCAATGACCGTCTTAGCTTTTTTCAGTTCCCTACCCTAACCCTCAATTTCAATTATAATCATCTGTAAGCAGCGTTGGCGGCTGCTCAGCGCCGCTCCCTCAACGCCACCTGCTCGCCACGTAAACGCTCTTGTGCAGTTCCTGCATCTGTCCACCAGGCGACACACATCAGTCTGTTGACTCACCCTGATGATGCACAAAAAATCTGGTGCAGATCGTTTGATGTATTGAAGAGACATAGTTGTTGGAATACACTAGGGGCGCTGTGGAGTCAAATTACAATTTAATGCTATTGAGCTCTCCAGAGGTTAACAAAGGTCAATCACATCAAGCCTAGTGCAAATAGCATGATGCATGTATGATTTAACATGTCATTGTGTGTTGCAGGAATGACCAGATTCAGAGAAACTAGTTAATTAGGAACAACAGTAACATGAAAATTAAATTTGACATTGTTGATTTATTGCAAAATAGTTTAGGAAGCAGAGGACATGAGGCAGTATTAGATTTTTTGAAACAAATAAGTTGTATAATAGTATCACTTCCACCTGTTCTTACTGGCAATGAGGAGTTTGTTGCACTTCTGGTGTTCAGTCAGCTTTAATGAAACTCTAAAGTTGTTCTTGTTACAGCTGCACTTTGTTTCCCTGCAGTGACGTGCGGTGAGGTTCATAGCTGGTGAGGCACTGACGTCATCAGAATCAGATTTGCAAATAGATGCATAGATTGACAGCAGTTTACAGGTTGTTTACACATACAAACTGTAGCTCATAAAACGCACATTTCCTTAAAAAACAAAACAAATGTTATTGCTGTCTTACCTTTACTTATACATGAAGTCCATGCGTCGCTCCTTCTGCACAAAACCATCCTCACTTTGCGATAGAAGTTGCCTCATTATCTCTATCTCTAATAAAATATCGCTGCACTTGACTTGCTTACCGTATCGTTTAGCCTAGCTCGCTGTCACTTACTCTGCAGTTGTGGAGTGACAAGACGAATGTCTGGGATCTTGAGCGCCCCCTGCCACGAGGCAAGAGAACTGCCTGCCTCACCTCCAACCTGTTCTCTGCCGTTTCGAATCGCTCAGCACACGAAACACTTTACACACACACAGTTGGTGACAAAAAACACTGTACATTATATACATAAGCTACATTATGGAGTTGACATATTAAATATGTTTAAACCATTTCATTGACGCCGTACAGCAACATGCTCTCTCCGCTTAGCAGCCAGCCAGTTAGCCAGGGGTTGCGCAATCCCAGGTGAGGCTTCCAAGCATTTCAATGGGAAATTAAGAAAATTCAGCGACCAATCGAAATTGGTGAAGCTACATGAAAAATAACCACCGGATGAATATAACAATTTAAATGATTTTATTATTATATATTTTCTTTCTTTCCATGATGGCAGGTGAGGCTCCTGCCTCCGCTGCCTTCCCTGACCGCACGTCACTGTTTCCCTGACACCAACACCAAAATACAACACAAACGTAAGAGAGATGGAGTCACAAATACGCCATAAAATGATATAAATACACATAAACATACCTCGCTGGCTGAGGCTTCCTGTGAGGCAGAAATGAGGCTGCACATAAACTCACACCTGAACTACCTTTATACCAACACTTGCTAAGTTAGCATAGCACGTGCATCTTCTTGCTGCCTCAGCCAACATGCTGGAGTCACTTCCTACTTTAGCTTTTCAAAATAAGAGTCATAATAACAAAAAATGTGAATAATACAAAATAAAACATGTAAACTAAAACTATGGCAGTAAAAAAGAGCATACATTTTTCTTTTGTTTTTTTGTCATGCGGTCCACACTCCGGACCAGTTGGTGGCGCTAAAGCTTACCTAACGTTTATTGCCAACCGCCAATAAATTTCAAGAAAAAGAAGACCTTCTCCTCCAAATTTCGGTTTGACTCAGTTCCAGTAAAGTTTTTGCTGAGGCAAAAACTCTGGCGTGGGAGGAGTTCGGAGAGACCATGGAGAAAGACTTCCGTATGGCTTAGAGGCGATTCTGGTCCACCATCCGGCGTCTCAGGAGGGGGAAGCAGTGCAGCACCAACACTGTTTACAGTGGGGGTGGTGTGCTGCTGACCTCGACTCGGGACGTTGTGGGTCGGTGGGCGGAGTACTTCGAAGACCTGCTCAATCCCACCAACATGCCTTCCATTGAGGAAGCTGAGCCTGGAGACTCTGGGTCGGGCCCTCCAGTCTCTGGGGAGGAGGTGGTTAAAAAGCTCCTCGGTGGCAGGGCCCCGGGGCTGGATGAGATTCACCCGGAGTTTCTTAAGGCTCTGGATGTTGTAGGGTTGTGTTGGTTGACAACTCTGCAGTATCGCATGGACATCGGGGGCAGTTCCTCTAGATTGGCAGACGGGGGTGGTGGCCCCCTGTTTAAAAAGGATGTCCTCTCTGGTGTCCCCAGAGGTCTGTCTGCAGGTCCAGACCAGCTGTGTGCTTTCAGTGGGTGCTTATGTCCTTCAGGGTGGAGACATGTCCTCAGACCAGGAGCACTGCTGACCACACTGATGCCCATCGAGCTGATCCCAGGTAAGACCCCTTCTAGCTGCTCTCTGATTGGCTCCTACTCCACCTGTAGGCCCTGCTCCCATCTTCTTTTGCTAAAATTTGTGTGACTTGATGAACACTCATAGTAAGAATTGAAGATATATAGGAAAGATTAATTTCTGAATTATATCTCCATCCGTTGATGGCGGTAACACAAAGCTTGTAAGCTGCCAGAAAACGCTACAGAAGAAGAAGACTCACACTGCGTTACTGTTTGGACTTCCACTAATGCGCTAACAGTGGAGCTAGCTTCTCGTTTAGCGCTTTTGCTAGCTTAACTGTTTAGTGCGCTTCGTTTTGCCGGAATTAATTTCTCCAGATAAATTCTGAACCGTTGATTTTCTTGGCTGTTTTAAGTTTTGCTTATCATCTATTAAAACGTTTGCGGACGTTGTCCTTCTTCCTGCTCACTGAAACCCGGCCGAATCACGTTCACACCTTCAGAAGCAAGTTCACCGAGCTGCTCTGAGGCCCACCGGGCCAGAACCAGAACCTCCACAGTGGTCAAAGGAAGCACCTCAAACCGGGCCAGAATCCCTGAGTGAGCAGAAACCAAGTCTTGTTCCAGGAAAGATCGGACGATGAAGGCGGGGCTTATTTTCATCTAAATTACCAGTTTATTAAATGATTCCCATAAGCTGTTATGATAATTATGAATTATTACGGACTAAAGCATCCAGTGTTCACCGACCCAGTTGGAAGATCCAAGACACTGAAGACAGAAAAGACTCATCATCATCAATAAACTTTAATATATTATGAGGAGAAACTGCATTCAACAACCAAACACATGGCAGAATAAAGCCGAAGGATCTCTGGTGACTCACTCAGTGTGGCGGTGGGTTCAAAGTTCATGCAAGACAAAACATTGTGCACAACTGAAAGTGGAGGAGGAATCACACAGGGAAGCCAGCAGCCCCACGCATCCAAAGGTTTCTGTCCAAACCGGGCCGGACGCCGGGCCTGGAGGTCTGAAAAGCTGCTCACATTCAGAGAAAACCGCTGAAGCTGTTTGGACCCGGCTGAACTTCGAAATGCCTGAAAAAAATCACTAAATGTAATCTGGAGGTATGAGATAACTTAGAGGAAAACATGGAGCATTCTGGGTCCAACAGAACATTTTAAAGATGGTTCTACCAAAACCAGAACACAGAGCCAGCAGTCCACCAAGACACTGAAAACCTGAACAACTGGAACCAGAACCTTAGAAAATATAACAGGAAGTCAGAGCAACCAGCAGGGCTGACCCAAACATCTTGGCTAAAACTAAATTCTGACTCTCAGGCCAGAAACTGAAGGAACCCGAAACCCACCAGAACCTCTCTGGAACTCAGTCTTAACAGAAACACACGTTATAGGAACCCGTTACAATCAGATGATCCGATGGACCGAAGAGAAACCGTCCAAAGCACATGGCCTAGAAGCCCTTGACGTGGCAGTACGCCTCCAGCGACGAGAAGACGATGTACATCAACCACAGGCTGAAGAACAGGCAGGAAGTCAGGATTTTAGGGACACGCGGCCCACCGAGCTCCCCGCCGATGGCCGGCCGGCGCCGGTAGATCAGGACGGCGATGCAGATGAAAGCAAAGATGGTGAAGAGCGTGACGGAGAAGGCCAGCGTTCCCGGGTCCACCCTGAACTCCTGGCCCTTGCTGTAGTGGTAGACGGCGGCGATGGACCACGCCACGCCAATGCCCAGGAAAACGTTGACGGCGTTACTTCCAGTAACGTTCCCGATGGAGGCGTCTGCGTATTGGTCCTGGATCGCTGATACTTTACTGGCAAAGGTGTCTGACGAAGAGACGAAGAAAACAAAAAGCTCTTTCAGTGGCTTTCCTCTGGATGAAAGCGGTCAGACTCCTGCTGGTCTAACAGCTGAGCTGCCTTCTTGTTCAGCTAACTTTGAAAAGGCTCAGTGCACTTAGATCCTCCTAAATTCATTTCTCCACAGAAGTTCAGTTGAGTGAAGCTCACCGACTGTGTTGAGGTCGTGGTTCATGCTCCTGTTTTGAAGTGGGATCTACAGGCTGTAGTTCTACAGTAAACTGGTTAAAACTTTCTGACTGAAGTCGGTCAATCCGTCCGACTTGGCAACAGCGTTAGCAAAGCTCAACAGCTATAGAACCGAAACGTTCCACAGATTCACGTAGCGCCTGGTGAGAACCAGCTTAATCTGACCTGAGAACTGGGATTTCTCTGTTTCAATAGGAAACGTCGCATCGAAGAGGTCAGAGGTCACACTCGGTTCTACAGTCCTTCACTGGTTGTTTATAAATCACTGAACGGATTAAAGATCCAGCAGCAGCAGAAGCAGCATTCAGCTTCTATGCACCACAGATCTGGAACAAACTTCCATTAAACTGGAAAACCACTGAAGCCCTGAGTGCTTTTAAAACTGGTTAGAGCTGCGTTAGAAACATAATCAATGAAACGGTGATCAATAATCTGATGTGTGATGATGGCAGAATGTAACGCTGTTCACTGAGTTTCCATGATTTTGTATTTTTATGATTAAAGCTCTTTGAAATGCCTTTTTGCTGAAATGTGATACACAAATAAACTGTGATTCGTTTTTGACAGTTGAATGTAGCGCGTTAGCATTAGCTTTAGAGCCATAGTGCTTCAGTGCTAGAGCTCAGGGTGCTGCTTTAGCTAACTCTTCTGAACGGTTACCACTACTGGTGAAACTGGAGTTTAATTACAGTCAACCAAACAAGGCTGGCAAGAAGGCACCCTAAATGTGTTTTTATTGGCTGCGGGATCAACCATAGCTTGTGTCACACCTGGTACTGAAGTACCCAATGCGACGAACACCACGGCGGTGACGGAGTCTTTGAGGCCCACTGTGCAGCCAAAATGTGACGCCAGGTCTCCGATGATGGCGGTCAGCATGCCGATGACGAAAATGGAGACGACGAAGCAGGCCCAGCCGTTCCAGTAGTCCGTTGGAGGAACGAAGGCAAACAGAAGCTTCCAGAAAACAGTCAGGAAGTGCATGACATAGTCAAAACAGGAAGGCATTTTTTCTTCACGGCAGTCATCATCATCATCACCACCTGAGGAAAGAAACAACATTCCCTGTTAGTTTGTGTGAAAAACTCAGAGAAGCAGGTTTTCGTTCTGCAGTTTGTACCTGAGCTGACAGTGATGGCCTCCACAAACTGCTCCCTCCAGCTGTTCGTCCCGATCACCAGAGCCAGGTTGGTCTTTTTAATCAGTTTATCCACCGTGTTCTGAAACCAGACCAACCTTGAATGGAAAGTCTGCCTTTTGGCCATAAACCCAGTGGCTGCTCTGAGGACAGACTGAATGCTCTAGAAAGTGGCCTGATGTAAGAACTGGAATATGTTGGACCAAACCACTGGTGGACAACCAGTGTTCTCACCAGAGCTCTGTTTCTGTACATCTAAAGCTGCAGCCTGGATCCAGTGCATACAAAACCTCCCAACATTTGAGAGCAACCCAAAAGGTAGAGGCGTGATTTTAGGGATTTACTCTCACCTTAAACTCATACGATTCCTCGATAATGACCTCCAGTCGGACATGTTCACCCAACGTTGGTCTGCCCATCTCTGCGATCCGCCGCTCCTCCTCCTCCTTCTTTGTCAAAACCTCCTCACACACCCCATCTGACAAAGGTCACATGGTTTGTTTAGCTGCAGGCCAACAAAGGTAGTGAGTTTTTGAAGTTAATGTAAGGTTGTTTTCTCGGGCTCTGGATACTCGGATCTTCTCTGAGTATCCAGACTCTCTCATCAGAGTCTGGAGTCTGGTGTTGAGTTTGTCTTCAAACTAAACACCAAGAATAATCTGCTCTGTATGAAGGAATGGATGATGGATGGATGGATGGATGGATGGATGGATGGATGGATGGATGAATGGATGAATGGATGGATGGATGGATGGATGGATGGATGGATGGCAACCTGTGATGCTGATGATGTTGGATGGGGCGGGACGGTCTCGGCCCTGGACCTTCCTGTAGATGTCTCGACCTGAACAGGGGAAGAAGAACTGAATGGACTGAATCCAGAACCACCCTGGGATCAGAAGCAGAACCAGAGAAGGTTCTGGTTCCAGCCGACTCCCAGACACACGTTAGAGAACACTGCCTGAAACAAAAGCGCTCTGATTAAACTGGACATGCTCAGTGCGATGGAACGTACTGAGCATGCTCAGTCAGAACTTCCTGGTTATGGTTCTCCATTCTGGACCGGGTGCAGGCATGCAGTCAGAATGTGACTTAGGTTGACCTCTGACCCCTCAGGCAGTGCTGAACTGGGCTGAACCCGATCAACCAGAGGTGATCGGGTTCCTCAGTGGGCCACCAGAACTGTAGGAGAACTGGCTGGTTCTGGTGTCAGGTCCAGCTAGTGGACCCGGTTCCCATCGGAACACGAGGAGAACCCGTCCAGCCCAGTGGACCTGCAGGAGAAGCTTCCAGGTCCCAAAGACACGACTCCAGAACGTGTGACCAGTACCAGGCACCTGAGCCGCCAATTTAACAAACTGCCCTCATTTCAATTCAAACCGAGCCCACCCCAGAACCTGAGACGGGTTCTTCGGTAACCCTGGGTAGAGACGTTTGTCCCAGATGACCAGAACCGGGTCGTCCGGGACAAATGGACGACCCGGTTCTGGGTGGGTGCATGGATGGATGAATGCCAACCTGTGATGTTAATGATGTTGGACGGGGCGGGACGGTCTTGGCCCTGGACTTTCCTGTAGAAGGTCCAGGGCCTGGTTATGGTTCTCCATTCTGAACTGGGTGCAGGCATGCAGTCAGAATGTGTTATGTTGACCTCTGACCCCTCGCCTCGGAGGCACATTCACCTCAGAGGCGAATGAGGCTCAGAGCACGGCGGTGGAGGGATTGTGGTGGGGAACTAAAGAATGAAGGTGTTCCAATGGTCTAGTCAAATTCCGGAGCTGATTGAAATGCAGAGAACCCAGCAGAACTCCGCAGAACCAGAGCCTCCTAGAGGCCTGGTTCTGGTCCTGGCCCGGTTCTGGTTGAATGACAGCTTCCTGGGGTTCAGAGGGTCAGACGGTCTGTACAATTAAGACACTCAAACATCCACCAGGGGGCGGTGTCTTACCAAACAGCTGCTTGTCTAATGAAACGTTAGAGAAAGGATCAGTTAATGTCGGCCCGTCAGGTACCGGTACTGTCTGCCCAGACCGAACCCGATGGCAGTCCTACCTGTCTGGACGAAGCCACCTGTGAGGCCAGAAGACAAGAACATTCAGTCAGACATTTGAAGGGGTCAAAGTTGAAACAGGAGACAGGAAGTCTGCTTACCGACTTCCTGCAGCAGCAGAGCTGGAGAGAAAAAGAGAAGCATGAAGCATCAGAACAAGTAGGAGGTTCAACGTCTGGATCAGGCGTTATAGCATCAGACAGTTAGCCGTTAGCATCCTAGGGCGTTTCAAAGCGTGGGACAGTTAGCCGTTAGCATCCTAGGGCGTTTCAAAGCGTGGGACAGTTAGCCGTTAGCATCCTAGGGCGTTTCAAAGCGTGGGACAGTTAGCCGTTAGCATCCCAGGGTTTCTTTTTTCCTTCATTCCATGTTGATACGCCCTGACTGTAAAAATTTGACTTGGCTAAACATTTAGTTTCTTTTCTTGTTGAATTTTTCCTCCAGATCCCCTGAAGAGCTCTGGCGCCCCCTGTGGGTCACATTGAAATCCTGCTCCACCATCTGGTTTCTACACCAACACTATGGGGGAGTGATGGATGTGTCCGTCACTCACCCATTCAGAACCCCAGTCTACACTAGGCCCAGTAGATCTCTGCTGGGACCAGTTTGGGTTCAGTCTGGGACCAGTTTGGGTTCAGACTGGGACCAGTTTGGGTTCAGTCTGGGACCAGTTTGGGTTCAGACTGGGACCAGTCTCTGGATTGTTTCTGTTCCAGATAACCTGGAGCAGTGTCTCTAAACCCCTCCCAGTTAAACCAGTTCAGCTGCAGCCAATCAGAGCTGATCCCCTGACAGTCCTGGCCAATAGGAGGCAGCAGAGCGACAGCAGGAAGAAGAGAGGTCAGAGGTCACCAGGCAGGTACAGCTCCCACCTGTCCGTCCCCTCCTGCCCCAGCAGGGTTCCTGCAGCTCCAGGTAGAAGCTGGCCTTCCTATCGTATTCCTCATGGTCCGTTATTCTAACTGACACCGTCTTCCTGTGGGGTCAGGGGTCATTAGTTCACAGGCACACAGGGGGGGGTTCAGAGAACCGTTGCAACCCTGAAACTAAAATCACGCAAAGGTTCATGGAAACCACAAACATCTGAGGGGGTCAAGATTAGAAAACGTCAAAGGTCAGTGGGGCGGGGTCAGAGGTCAGGGTGACGACGCCCCCACCTTTCCGTTCACTCATCTCTAGCAGGTGAGGATCGCCGACCTCCAGGAAGAAGTTCTTGTTTTTCTCGTACTCTTCGTCATCGATGATGTTGATCCGAATCGATTTGCTGAAAGAGAAGAAAGAAGAGGAAGAGGAGCGAGACGTGATGAAGGACAGGAGGACAGAGGAAAGAGGAAGAAAGAGGGACAGGAGGAAAGGGGACGGGAAGAAAGAGGGACGGGAAGAAAGAGGGACGGGAGGAAAGAGGGACGGGAAGAAAGAGGGACAGGAGGAAAGACGAGGACAGGAGGAAAGACGAGGACAGGGGGAAAGACGAGGACAGGGGGACCAGTCGGTTCTGCAGAGACTCGGGGGAAAGGTGTCCACCCTGCAGCAGGTAGGGTCTCATTGTTTCTGCCAGCGTCCATTTGCTGATAGGAACCGACCGGACCACATCTCCCAGCATGCACTGCGACACCTCAGGAAATCCACAGGTCAAACTTTATTCATAAATTTGGCCTCTCACTATGAGAAACACGCCCAGGTGTTCGCACACCTCCGTTTCCTAGGCAACGTCTAAACCCTATAGCAACTTTCAGTTTAAAACACAAGATATAAAGAGTCCATTCTTGGATTCATCTGACTGGTTCTGATTGTTTCTGATTGGTTCTGAACTGATATTTTTCTGTTTCTGCTGTTCGGATCAGAACCGGCCTGCAGTGCAGGAGTGATTTGGTGCCGTTATGTCTCAGTCTGTCTCTTGAATTTGATGTTTTTAATCCAGATTTTATTGGGACTTCCATCAATAAATGAAGTTGAACCTTCATTTCTCCTCCAGGAGAATCTCGTTGTGTGGCAGTTCCAGCAGCGGCCACTAGGCTGCCGACCCAAGACGGTGGACACAAAGTAAACCCAACAGAATAAACTTCATAGAGGTAAATAAGGGGACGAACACGTTCACACGGCTGATGTCAGTTTTGTAAAACGTGTTGTTATTTTCCTCATCAGTTAATGATAATTGTTGAAATAATGAAGTTACCGTTTACAAAAAGTGTAACATCTGTAATATTTTAACTTTATTTACTTGATGGAAAGTAGTGGCAGCTGCCACCAGATGTGACGCTACTAGTGTTGAACTGGGAACAATGGGAACGATGGGAACGCTGTGTTAGTGTAGTGAAGTTTATGGAGGATCGAGCCGAGGAGTTCCTCAGGGCAGAGATAAGACGGGTCAGCAGAACCTGACCTGTCTCTGATAGACGGCGGGTCCACAGAGCTCTACAGTGTGATCTGCTTCTGGTCTCCGTGGCGATGTGGGCCGGCGCCATGGCTGCGGGCCAGGCCTGACCTTCCCCAGCGCTCTGACAGGAACCGGCTGCTTTATGGACCGAGCCGCACGGCGAGCCGCTGCTGCAGCCGACGGCCTAATAAGGAAAAAGCTCCAGGCTGTTTATCTGCTTCTCACACAGGAGCTGCTGCGTTTGGACTAACCGCTAAATAAAACCCCGTCCTCTCAGCGAGGACATCTGGAGGACACGGAGGACAGACAGAAACCAGGAGCTGTCAGCAGCTCCCAGCCTGGAATAGGAGGGTCGACCCGCAGCTCTGTCTCTGCACTGTTGGACACCTGGAGACATGTCTGCAGGACAAACGGGACTAAACAACAGCTGGACTCCCTCTCATTGGCGATGTCCTCGCTGACAGTACATTAATTCTCCCTGCAGAAACTTCTCAGCTTCCAACAACGACCACAAGCTGAGAAGTTTCCGGTCAGCTTGGCCTGCAGAGAGCAGCTGGAGTTTCTCCTTAAATTTGATGCTGACTGAAACTCCAGCGACATCCGGCCTGGCGGAGCAAACAGGTCTGAGGATGCTAACCTCGGGCTGACCCCGTGCTGACCTCCGGCTGACCTCGGGCTATCTTGAGGTTCAAGGTCAGCTAAAACAACCTGCTCAGGCAGAAGCAGTTCCTGCTGCCTCAAAGAGCAGAGGCGGATCTGCTTCACCTGACAGAGGAAACACAATCAGAACAGGAAGTGATGAAGATCAAGACTAGCAGCTGACCGGCTTCAAACTGCATGAATTCTAAAAATATCAGCTACTGTAAATATAGAAAAACAATTACTGAAGCTTTCTCTGATCCAACCAGTTCAGAACAAAGATCCAGATGGTTCAGACACAGCCATTACAGAACATCATCATCGCCACCACTTGTACGGCATCAAACCGAGACACCTAATGGTACCAGCAACAGAAAAAAATCCTTTCTGAACAGGTTCTGCAGAACCATCTGAACCAGAGCACCCAGGAACCATTTCTGTCACTGAAACCTGAACAATCCTGTCAGGATCCCGGACAAGCCCCCAATTATTCTATGAGCGCAGCATTAAACATGTTAACCTTGAATTGGCCTGTGTCTGCTGCCAAACCCAGTGGACCCAGTGGTTCTGAATGACCTCCACTTCCTTTGCACCCCTCAACCTGAGAGACTAAACCTGTGGACTGGGTCAGGCTGGGCCCGGATTGGCTAATCAGGAGGTTCTAGACTGTAATGACTGTGACCACTAGGTGGCCCTACTATTGCTTGAACACTGTCCAGCGAGTTAGAAATGCTGCTGGACCCAAATTGCATCATCTTAGTCTGCTGGCGTTACATCAACATGAAGAGACGATGCCATGTGCTAGAGTTGCATAAAGTCACAACTCCAATGAAAGCTTTTCTTTTTCTCCGGAGACGCGCCGTAACAAACCGTCCCGATCTGAACTGAGCTGAGATCAAACATTCGGTTGGCTGACATGTTTGAGACCTGCTGGGATTTTATTCCAGCTGTTTGCAGAAAGATGCCAGGTCACATGACAAGATGGGGCGGAGCTACCAGATAATCTAACAGAATAAAATTTCTAAAACATTTCTAAACTGCAGCTGGTGAACAGCTTTTCATCCACACAGCAACATCAGGGACAAAACCCAAACCCAGAAAAATTGGACGCTGGGAAAGACCGCTGTGTTCCAGGTGTGCTAAAAGGAGTTAGCCCATCAGAAGCTATGCAAGCCCAGAAAACCATCTCAATGCTAAACATGTAGCAGCTAATGGAAATGTCAGCATCGTTTTGAAAGCTTCCTGGTTTTGAGCTTATATTTCTATTTATTCAATAATTAGCAGCAAAACTGGTTTTGAATTTAGAGTCTTGCTGATGTTGTTCTGTTGTTTGATTAAATGTCATGAATGAACAACAAACCCAGAAGTGAACGTTTTTAAGTGAGTGCCACCACTAGTACTTACACAATCTCATCGTTGTCAAACTCCAGGACTCCATGCGTGTCTTCGAAGTCTTCCCCGCCGCCCTTCGCCGTCCCCTCCATGGTTCTGTACGGCACCGCCACAACACCGCGGGCCCCCGAGTTCCTGGTCACCTTCACCTCCATCACGCCCACGCTCTCGCTCACCGTCACCACTGGCTCCTCGAAGCTGAAGATCCCGGCGTGGTCGTCGTCGAAGATGGTGACGGTGGCTGAGCACGGCAGGCCCAGCCCTGCCAGGCCGTCGCCGTGGTTCGCCTGATGGTTGTTGGCTCCGTCTGCTGTGACCCGCACGTTGGTGAGGTGAACCAGGAAGTGCTCGTCTTCCTCAAAAATATCGTCGTCAATGATGTTGATGTGGATTTCCTTGTCGGTCTCGCCAGGATTGAACACAACGGTTCCTTCGGTCAGCTGGTAGTCAGAGCCAGCGTTGGCGGTTCCGTCTTCAGTCCGGTAATCCACGCAGACCGTAGAGGTCAAGTCTCCTCCTCGGCGGACAACATTGAGCGCCACGCTGCCGCAGTTCTCCAGACACTGGTAATTCCCAGGGTCGAAGAAGACCTTCGAGGAGAAGTTGCTGGCGGATATCTCAGAGCAGATGTCATGCTGCGCGGCCCTCTTGGCCTGGTCAGCGGCGTGTTTCTTCAGGACGTTGCCGGCTCCTGTCATGATCCGGGTCGCCTGGCAGCGGTAAAAGGCCCGACTCTTCTGCTGCTGGGTCAGAACCTGGTAGTTAGCGAGCTCCATCAGCTGCTCCGTCTCCTTCTCTGGGTGTTTCTGCTTCAGCTCCTTCAGGATCCTGCCCAGCTCTTTGCGCGTCTCCTCCTCGTCCAGCTCCTTCGCCTCTCCATCGAGAAGTTGGTCTCTATGGGAGTTGAGCATTTTGCCGTCCATTTCGATGTCCACCTTGGACGGGAGATCCGGCTCGCCCTCTGTCTCGATAATCATTCCCTTCTGCTTCCCGGCTCGGTATCGTTTGTACACGTATTTGTAGAAAAGCAGCCTGCGGTCGGCCACATAAGCAAACCCAACACAGAAAGGGAAGAAGAAGAGTGTGAGAAGCCCCTCCCATATTTCAACAACACCCGGAGAGAAAACAGCCAGGATCAGGTACAGCCAGGTGTAAGCAAACACGCTCCAGGTGGCGGTGACGAAAAACACCCGCAGGTGCTTCACCTTCCTGGTCTCCCCGTCAGGGATGACGGACACGCAGAGGCCGATGATGACAAACATGTTGAAGGCGGCGCTGCCTACGATGGTGTTGGGGCCCAACTCACCGGCGTCAAAGTTGTGACCGCAAACCTCCACCACGGACAGGAGGATCTCTGGCGCGGACGAGCCGAGCGCCATCAGGGTCAGGTTGGACACCGTCTCGTTCCAGACGCGAACCGTGGTGGTGATCTTCTCCCCATTGGGTTTCTTTATGGTGATCTTCCTTTCCTGAGAGGTGATGACTTCGATGGACGCCATGAAACGATCAGCGATGATGGAGACGCCCAGGAACATGTAGAACAGCCCCACGAAGTAGATGGTGGCCCTGGCCAGGCGGTCGGGGAAGGCCGGGTTCTCCGGCTTCCACATCGGCAGGATGACGCCCTCAATGCAGTCGGTGCTGCCGCCGCATTTAGTCTGGTTTCTGGCTGTGCTGTTGGACTTTGGGGTCGGACCGGCGGCCCTTGCAGCAGAGCACGGGGGCCCTGCTGAGATAGCGGCGAACAGGAGCAGCAGGAACGACGGGCGTCCAGCGGGACTCATGGTGAAGCTTCAGGCCTCCTCAACCTGAAACGGACAGAAATGGGTTTATGAACGAGGCGAGGCGGTCAAACCCAAAACCACAACCTTCCTCCTGCTAATCTCCAGCAGAGCCAACTTTGACCGACCGATCTGAGAAAGTCTGGACCTTTAACCCACAAACACTTCCTCAGCACTCCAGAAAACAAAACCTTACCAAGGATTTCTGTCACGTTTCCAGCCCTTATGCTTGAAATAAGACAAAAGTAACTTTTTAGCAAGAAATAAGTCAATGATTCCTGAATCCTGGCAACAAGCTGACAGATTATTTAACCTGGAAAGAAAAAGGCTTGGAAGGTTTGGAACTTCCTTTTGGTCCAACTTAATGCAGAGGCTGTGGGCGGGTTAGTGAGGTCACCAGGTCACCAGCCTGGAGGTTGCCATGGATACCCGCTGGTTAAGGTGCATCAGAATCACGTGAGGAGCAGCGGTGAGGTTCTGGTCAGATCTGGTTTCATGGTTACTGAGAAACATTAAGGCTGATATTGTCACCTCTGACCTCCGCGGTGACCTCCAGCAGGTCTGACCTCCAGCAGACTGAGGCACAAGCAGCTTGACGCAGTCGGTCATCGGGCTGCCGGAGGAGGAACCTACCGTCAGATGAAGAGCAAAACGCTTTAAATCAGAATCTTCACAAAGTTCCAGAAAGTTTTCATCTTCGAAGGAGGAAAAACTCTCCTTCGAGAGACCCAGCAGAACGAGAAGGCGGCGCGAAGACGAGAAGCAGAACCTCGACCCGGTTAGAACCCAGAAACAAGACGCTGCCTCCTCCTCTCTCTCCTCTTCCTCCTCCTCCTCTTCCTCGCTGGTGATGAGAAACGGTCCAAAACAACCGGCTGTAAACAGCCAGAACCTCTCCTGGACATGGACGGGTTCTGGGAACGTTTTACTGAATAAATCTGATAGAAATGAAACGCAGAAGAATCTGAATCATTTTGTTTGATCTGTCGCTATGGTTACATCAGTAAACATGAACATGTTTTTCATTTTTCCCATCAGACACTTGAATTTCAAGATGGCTGTCACTTTTGAGCCTTTTTAACCAATTATTGCAATAAAATGCATTTTCATGACGAGAATGAACTTTATGTCTCATCTTATTTTTTCGGCTCATCCAGTTTATAAATGTTAAAAGTAATTAAATGTGTCAGGACGTTGCTCCATTCATCAACTGGAAGGAGACAGTTAGCCTGATGTTAGCATTAGCTTCAGCTCATTATTTTGATATGATTAGAAATATAATTAGCACTACTAGGTAGTTACCATAATAGTTGGTTAACTGTCTGCCTTTAGCAACATCTACTGCTAGCTTTAGTGCAAATATATTCTCCAGTCCAACCATGGCAGCCATCTTGGAAATCAAAAGATTATCAGTAAGTATTTTTATGAGTCCATTTATAATTTGGCACCAAATTATAAATGTTGATCAAATGTTGGCAAATTTAGTGAATGAAATGAGCTGAAGCCTGCAAAGGTCAAGTTTTACCAGCAGGGGTCAATATGGAGAAGTGAAGATGTTCCACCAGTTTTTATATCACAGGAAGATCTAAAGAAACGTCCAACCTGATAATCTCAGCCTGAAACAACATCTGAGCCGCAGATGGAGTCTGATCAGAAAACCAAAGCATCTGAGACTCCTCCAACAACCTCCAACCGCTTCCAACAGCCTCCAACAGCTTCCCACCCAACCAACAGCCTCCAACAGCCTCCAACAGCCTCCAACAGCCTCCAACAGCTTCCAACAGCCTCCAACAGCCTCCAACCGCTTCCAACAACCTCCAACAGCCTCCAACAACCTCCAACAACCTCCAACAGCCTTCAACTGCCTGCAGCCACCTCCAGCTCTTCAGCTTCAGCTGATGGTGTCTCGGCGCCTCCTGCTGCAGGCTGAGCCCAGTGAATGAGGAGTTCTGTTCCCTGTGGGTCGGGGTGAGCCGGTACTTGCCTCGGTCCTGATGCAGTCGCTGCAGGAGAGCAGAATGCATCCAGGAGGGAGAACTGTGCCTGATAGCTGCTCTAAATTTAACAGCATCGCCCGCTGCTGGTCACACATCGTCCTTATCTCTGTCTCCCAGCAGCCGTGGCCATACAAGGCTGTGCTGGGCCGCGGCGTCCAGCGGCCCTTGGGCCCCGCACACACGTGGCCAGATAACCTCCGGCAGCTACAGGCATCCTGGTGACGCCTCCATCAGGTGACACCCAGAGATCCGGACACTTTGACCTCTGACCTCTCTCAGAGATCTGCCGATGGGAACTGAGGAAGCAACCAGGAGCGTTTAGTTATGATCTGAAGGAATTTGCTGGCATTCAGCATGCTGAATTCAGAAACGTGTTTGTGGACCTTGATGGATCCAGATTCCGATAAAGGAACATCAGCCTTTATCCAGAGCGATCTGCTGTAAAGTTCCACCAGAACCCGATCAGAACCTGTTTCTAACTTTCTATCAGCCCGATCACCGGGGGCAATCGGAGCCATGTACCGGAACCAGGCCCGGTCCACATGAACTGGGATCAGAACCCTAACCCGAGGGTCACAAATCCAAACATGGTTTTAAATATTCTGCTATTAGAGCAGAATAATCCAGTCCAGGCTTGAAGAGTCTAGTTGTAGTTTTTTAACCAGAGCTGATTAAAGATGCAGAAGGCAGTGAATAATTAGGTGGAATCGCCCTTTAGCATTTCAGCTTGGTTCTGCATGCTGCTCTGAGGATGCTGTTTATTTCTGCCTCAGTTTTTATTGAACTAAAGTCCGAAGTTATAAAAGTTATAGAAGTTCTCATTAGAAGTCAGGAAGTGGGAAGTTTCTAATTCAGTGCCTTTAAAAAGTTTTCACTGCCATCAATGTTTTAATAAATCAGGATCAATAAAGTTTGGCTCTTTTGACAAGAAAAAACAAAAAATCTTTAGTAAAATAAATATTTATTTTACTATAAAATAAATTTCTATAAAATAATGACAAATATAAATATGTAACTCTCCTTTAACAGGTATTAAGGTCCAGCAGAGCCGGAACCAGAACATGGTTCCGGAGCGGCCATCTTCCCGACCAGCAGCCAGAACCGCTGACCCAGCAGAACCTTCTGCTCCGTTTGGGTTCCCTTCACCTCAGTTTCTGTTCTCACATCCAAAACTTGATTTTCATCAACTCTCCCAATCAGTGCACTGCAATGCACTTTACATTCAGTTGAGTCTTTTTAAAATGATTTTGTTTGAGCCGTAAAGAAATGTAGTTTTTTTCTCTAGCATTCATTAAACCATCATTAGCACTAATTATTGGCTAATCATCTAAAAGTTTTTCTAAATTCAGTTTTCGTCTCACCACCAAAAACCAATCTCATATGTTTGTTATGGATAAAATGATTCTGACTTCCCTCTGTTTCTTATCTGCTCACACGCACACTGCTGCTGCTTACACAACCATATCACATGAGACTGGCGACAGTCTCACAGAAACAAATGGGACTGATGAACTTCCCTGAATGGAGGGATCAGAACGGGGAGAAGAAGAAAAGCTAAACTCTCTTTTCTGTTCCATTTGACTTGACACTGCCCCCTGGAGGATCCCACAGGAACTGTCCCAACAATAGAACTGATTTTTTTTCTTTGCAGTTTTTCTCACTAATTTATGAAACTGTTGGGATCGAATTGTGTCAAATAGTCTTAGACGTTCCCGCTGCCAACTTCAGGTCAGATCCGGATGTTTTTACTTCGCTCAGCGCCACAACTGCTGCTCTAGTTTCTCTCATATTTCTGAGATCTGACGGCGGGAGAGCCATTACAAAATAAACTGTGGTTACTAATAACTAAATAAATATTCCATGTCCACACGAGTATTTATTAAATGAGTGTCGAATATTAAAATGAAATTGTGAAATAAATAAAGAATGAAATGCATCCATAAAAACATCCTTATATAAATAAATAAAACTGTTATTGACTCCCCATTAAAAATATATATTTTTAAAAAATGTATTTATTCATTAGTGATCGATAACAGCTCTGCAGAAATGCCTGTCGGGGAAACTGAAGGTTTGACTCCACCGGGGCTCCGTAGCCGCTCCAGAGGGGTTTTTTCTACCTTTCCGGATAAAGTCCAGTAAAGATTTGGAGCCTCCAGTGGACAGAGGGTGGTTCCGCCCAGAGGTCGCCGCTGTAACTGGTTTTCAGGTCAGATCCAGTCCGCCGGAACTACCTGTTCCACCTGGAAACTTTGGGTCCGCTGCAGCCCGGGAGCGCTGCATGCTGGGAGGAACTCAGCAGCTGACTGACTCCACCTTCACCTCCAGCCGTCACACAGCGCCCGGCTGGCCGCTCCGACCGCCGCTGGACCCCTCTGTCTTCACACCGAGTCATGGACCTGCGGGAGCGGCGTCTCACGGTGAGCTGCCTCGCCTGTCCGGGCCACACGGTGCCGCCGGAGGAGCTAACGCTCCGGCTAGCTGCGGGAAACAGGATTGTTGTGCTTGGAGTTCGGCTCGGTTCTGTGTGGATCTGCTGCTTCACGGAACCAAACCGGGGCGAATTTACGGGTTTAATTTCTTTCCAACTCCCTGACCGGTTCGGTACCGGAGATTTGAAACGTTACTCGGTTCAATTTGCCTTCAGTCCACAGGTTAGCTAAGCTAAGCTAGCTGCAGTGAAGCAGGTGTTCGGCCTCTTAGTTTTTGTTCTGCTGCTGATTAGACCGGACTGGTTCTGGGTTCAGAGTGTACAAACATCCACCGCCATGAGCGCCGAACCGCCGACCACCGTCCAACCTCCTCCGGTTGCCGGCGGGCCCAGTTAGCTCCGTTAGCCTCCTAGCTTCTGCTGCTAGCGGCTACATACACTGTCAGGCACCGGCGGAGCAGAACCCCGGGGAGAGGTTCGGCAGGTTCGGAAAAAGCTGCTGTCATGGAAACCATCACCGAGCCTGTGAGCAGATCTCAGGTCAGATTCTGACTTTAAGACTCCTGGTTCCGGTTCTGATACTAGTTTCCATGGTAGCACAGGGCTTTGACACGTCACTGAGTGACGTTTCCTGAAGGTGAACTGGTTTTTCTGGTCCTCCTTGTTTGTAGTCCAGATCAGCTGCTGGGTCACGCACCTGCCCACAGGTATGTATGTTGGCCCCGCCCACTGCCACCGTTTCTTTCTGGTAGATGCGGAAGCTGCTCACAGATGAATCAGTGAAGAAGAATATGAACTGATGGCAGCGCAGTGGCACTGTTGCCTTGCAGCAAGAAGGTTCTGGGTTCGATTCTTTCTGCGCGGAGTCTGCATGTTGTCCCTGCATGGTGGGTTCTCTCCGGTTCTCCGGCTTCCTCCCACAGTCCAAAAACATGACTGTCAGGTTAACTGGTCGCTCCAAATTCTCCCTGTCTGTCTCTGTGTTGCCCAGCAACAAACTGGCCACCTGTCCAGGTGCTGCTGCACCTCCTGTCCCAGTAGGGTCAAGGGGTTAGAAAATGGATGGATGAATGAATTCTCCGCTGACATGAGGAAGCAATAGTGGTGGACGTGTCCCTCAGGGTGGACATCCACCTTGAGGTGTCCCTGAATACGGAGCAGATTTTCCGATCAGGAAGCAGAGATGGGAAAGTTCCCCAGAGTAGCTGTTAGACAGGAAGTGATGTCATATTTGGAGGTGAGGTTGGTCAGTCAGGTTTCCTGGTCTGATACCAAATTTATGTTGAGGTTCTGTTGGGACTTGAACCATCTCTGTGTCCTGCTGACTTCCTGTCTGTCCCTGTCCCAGGTGTAGCCGCGGCGCGTCCCGTGGGACCGGAGTGTGATGGAGCCAGACGTGATCCGGATGTACTCTTCGTCGCCGCCGCCGATGGAGGACGCCGCAGAAGAAGAGGACGATGAGTTTGGGGACTTTGGAACGTTCTCCGGCGTCCCCAGCAGCGTCAGCTTCTCAGAGTTGGACACGCCGACGTCCTTCGACCAGAACCAGGCACTGACTGCCACCTCGCCGCCCGACCTTCATAACGGCAGCGGGGGGCTGGGCTTTGGCCACGCCCCCTTTGGCGAGCCGTCCAAGGCCAACGGCCGCCTGGAAGTCCGTCCCCCAGAGCGGACGGACAGCAGGAAGACGGCGTCCTCCTCGCAGGATGTCTCTGTTGATTGCAATGGCGAAGATGCAGAGGTCCTGACCAACGGGTTTGTGACCTTTGACCTTCAGGGAAGCCCCTTCTCACAGGACTCTGTCCCCTCTCCTGCCAGAGGACCATCCACGGAGGACGGGGACGACGTCCTGGTCCAAGAGGAAGGCGTCCAAAAGGACGAGTTTGCAGACTTTGCTGATTTTTCTGACTGTGAAGAGACGCAGAGTCAGAGGGACAGGGCCGGTCCACCGGGGACATCCGTCCACCCCAGGGACCTGGACAGTCCAGTGGAGACATGCGTCTGTCCCCAAGACAGTGAGCAGGGAGCAGAGGACGCACTGAGGGACGTCCACCGGGCTGCGGCCCCCGTCGGCTCCTGTAACATGGACCGGGGCCTGGACGGTCCCCTGGGGGACGCGTGTCTCTCTGTTTGCACTATGGGGCGTCTGTCCCCGAACGGGACAGAGGACGAGGACGAGTCCCGGGAAGCAGGGGACGAGCGTAGCTCGGAGACGTCTCTGGGCCGGCTGCTGTCCACGGACGGCCTGGAGGACCTGGGGGACATCAGCACCACTGGATCGTCCCCGCCGCCGCCGGGGGACGCCGCCATGCCCACCGGGGACGACTTTGGAGACTTTGGGGACGCCGTGTCCTTCGGCACTCAGGGCTTTGCTGACTTTGAGCAGAACCGACCGGACGGTCCGGAACCTCCAGAACCCGCCGGGTCTGAGTCGGAGGACGACTTTGGGGACTTCAACTCCCCTAGGGTCCTTGGCGGACAGCGGGACGGGGACGGGGGAACGTTTGCTGACTTTACCAGCAGTGAGAGTTTCGGGAACTTTAGCTCAGCGAAAGACGGAGAGGATGACTCGGGCTGGAGCGCCTTCAGCGAGCAGAACCAGAACCAGAACCAGAACCAGGAGGATGGAGAGTCCTGGGCGGCGTTCAGCTCAGAGCCGAGCGGCGAGGAGGACCGGGACGAAGACAGAGAGGACGCTGGGAGGACGGTGCCGCTGTCGGTAAGATACAGACGGGTTGGGTTCTGGCCGGTTCTGATTGATCCACAGCGAAAACAATTATCTGGTTCTTCCTGATTGTTAGTTTCCTCCATTTGTGCAGATTCAGCTGCGATGCTAATTGGAGACACCAGGATGTTGAGGAACGATGCAGTTCAGTCTCAGTCTGTTGTTATGAAATTGAGTCAAACTAAATGTTTCTGAACAGCCATTAGTTTTTCATCACTTTATTTTAATGCAGCAAATTTCCATTTTCCAATTTCCAAATTTCCTGCTCATCAGCTTTTATCTGAGCTTTTATCTCCTCTTTCATGATAAAATAATATTACATCAGGTCAGTGTTTTTCAACCACTGTAAATTATCCGATTTCACCTAATTGGTCTAAAGTTTTTTTGAAAACAAATTAATTAACTGTAAATAATATTAAATTAAGTGTAAATAATAATAAATTAATTAAGTGTAAATAATAATTTAGTTAAATAATAATAAATTAATTAAGTGTAAATAATAATTTAATTAAGTGTAAATAATAATAATTAATTAAGTGTAAATAATAATAATTTAATTAAGTGTAAATAATAAGCCATTTTGGAGTGTCTGTGTTGTCGTAGTGATTGTAATCATGTCATTTCCTGATGGCAGGAGGTTCACAGCATCACATGTTAAAATGAGACAATTAGTGATGCATGAATGTGATGCATTGAACCTGGCAGGACTGATGACAGATGGAAACATTTTTGAAAAGAAAAAATGCCCTAGTATGAGTGGAAATCAACTTACTGTGAGCTTTTTCTTTTCCAAATATTATTGCTTCTCTCAGAAAAGGAATTATTTTCTGTATTGTGGCTGAAAGCTTGTGGACAGAATCAGTCTCTGTTCAGATGAACTGTTGAAGTAGACATGTTAGTGCAATTTGAAATATCGAATATAAAATATGATACAAATCAATTTTTGTGTTTATTTGATTCTTATTCAAGACACTTTGATAAGAACTACTATATATTTTTGGTTGGTGGTGTGCCTCGTGATTCTTTCAATGACGACAATGTACAAGGTTGAAAATCACTGCATTAAGTGATATACTTATGAAAATAATTTAGTCATCAGTAGTTATTTATCTTTGGATGAGAAGTTGCACAGTCAAAACTCTTGCTCAGGTTACTGTGCCGTTTTTCAGTAAAATCTCATCTGTTGCTGAAAAGTTTTAAACCCAAATCAGAAATGACTTTGAAATCTATTTTAATGTAAAATAATTAGTCAGCCTGAATCTGTTATTGAACGACCAGGGACTAAGATATAAATCAGACGCAGTTCACACTCCGACCACTAGATGGCACCTCCTACAGCAGCTTGAGAGGAAGAGGGACTCCTCAGGCCGTTCTGTTCTGGTCCCCCTGCAGGGGGCGCTGTCCAGCCGTCTGGAGAAGTTGTTCCTCAGCAGCTTCCCTGTTAGCTCCGCCCACAGCCAGCAGCAGGTGGGGGAGGGGCAGAGGGTGGAGACCCTGAAGGTCCTGCTGGAGCCGCGAGGCGAGGAAGAGGAGGAAAGGGAGGAAGAGGAGAGGCTGAGCAGCAGGTGAGTTGTTGATGATGATGATGACTGATCTTCATCATCTAGCTGCTTCCTGTTTCACTTCCTCCTGCTGCTCTTTGATTGGCTGCAGGTCGGCGCGTGGCGGCGCCGTCTGGACACAACTTCAGGACGTCCACGAGGCTCTGGGCCTGCGGTACCAGTGGGGGGGTTCCCATGGCAACAAGGCGCTGCTCTGCTGCCTCGGCATCGACACCAGGAACATCGTAAGTTTGATGATGGTTCTGATGGTTCCCAGCTGAACCCAGAGCCATTTTACTTTGCACCATCTCAGGATAATGACAGGAGCAAAGACACCCGCAGCCGGCCCGCAGCCGGTCCCGCAGCCGGTCCCGCAGCCGGTCCCGCAGCCGGTCCCGCAGCCGGACCCGCAGCCGGTCCCGCAGCCGGACCCGCAGCCGGTCCCGCAGCCGGTCCCGCAGCCGGACCCGCAGCCGGGTTCTGTTGTGGTCCGTTTCTGAATGTGTGGCTCTTTTCCCTCCAGCTGTTCACGGGTCAGAAGAAGCAGCCGGTCATCGTGCCGATGTACGCGGCTGGCCTGGTGAGTTCCTCTGCCCCAGAATGACCAGAATCTCCTGCAGGTTCTGGTTCTGACTCGGTTTGGTTTCAGGGAATGCTGGAGCCGACCAAGGAGCCGGTGAAGCCCGTCTCTGCTGCAGAGATGATCGCCTCCATCGCCCAGACGCCGCCCGCTGTCGCAGAGCAGAGCTCCATCCAACCCGACTCGGTGCAGGTGTGTCAGCGACCCGGCACGGCCCGACCCGGCACGGCCCGACCTGGCACGGCCCGACCCGGCACGGCCCGACCCGCTTGCCGTCCTCATGTCCTGATGCTAATCTGATTGTTTCCCCGTCCCTCCAGCAGGAGGCGCTCCCCCCGGTCCAGTTCGACTGGAGCAGCAGTGGCCTCACCAACCCTCTGGATGGTAGGTGGTCCAACCGGGCCGTCCAGAACTTCAGTCCACAACCCAGCAGAACCACGACCAAACGCTGAGTCCAGACGGTTCTGGAGAACCACCAGCTCAAGCTGGTCTGAACCGGTACTATTTGATCCGGTCTGTATCAGAACCGCAGTGAGGCTCGGTAGCAGCAGCATCATGCTGTGGGATCTCCCACCTGGTTTGGTGTTCTGGTTCTGCTGTGGCTGAACTTTGACCCCTCTGTGAGGTCAGCCCAAAGCGACTCTGCTGCATGACTCTCTGTCTCTCTCTCTCTCTGACCTCTGACCTCTGACCCGGCCGTCCAGCCAGCGGAGGCTCGGCTCTGTTGAACCTGGATTTCTTTGGTCCGGTGGAGGATTCAGGCTCCAGCAGCTCAGCCTCCATCCCAGGTCAGAACCAGAACCACCAGAACCGCCCGACCACCAGAACCGCCCGACCCGACCACCAGAACCGCCCGACCACCAGAACCGCCACCCGACCACCAGAACCACCCGACCACCAGAACCGCCCGACCCGACCACCAGAACCGCCCGACCCGACCACCAGAACCACCCGACCACCAGAACCATTTTGCATGTCTGTCGTAGAATCTGGTCCAATGTTCCTCCTGGACTGGGTCGCTCCGGTTCTGCTCTTCCTCCTTTCAGCTTCTAGAAACTAACCTGGTTCCGCTCGGTGAACGGGCAGCAGGTCCGCTTTCCTGGACCGGACCGGGTTCTGCAGTTTTCATTGTTGCATCAGTAATTGCAGTAATAATTGATTATTAACTATTATTTTGATTCGGAAGCTTTGATTTGCAGATATTTTCACAAAATAATACTTTTTGTGTCAAATCCTCCAGAGTTGGACCCAAAAACACCACATTTAAATGAGATTTTTCAAGATGGCTGCCATGGCAAATAAAACTTGCTGTAAAATCCCCATTGGATGAATCACAGAAATCAATCACAGTTCTTGGTGAAAAGATGGGAATCTGCCACGATAAAGTGATGTGGATCACGATCTGCTGTGGTGTGAAGGTGGCCAGAGCCACTGCAGCTAGAACTGGAGTGGGCGGGGCTTGCACAAGGCTCCTGGCCATCTCCCCCTGCGTTAGACTCCGCCCCCTGATGGCTGTTCCCTGCGTTAGACTCCGCCCCCCGCGTGAGCGTCCGGCCCCGCTTCCCGCCACCACCTTTCCAATGGTTGAAAACTCTTCAGAGGGATGAAGTCTAAAAGTAGTAGCTGCCGAGTCAGAACCCTGGAGCGGATCCGGTTGGATCCAGTGGCTTTCTGGTAAAGGTCCTGCTGACCTCTGACCTGTGCGGCCCGTTCTATCCCTCAGGTGTGGACCCGGAGTTGTTCGAGCTCACCACCTCCAAGCTGGACCCCAGTGGCGCCGGCAGCCGCGTGGCCGACGCCTTCGCTCGCCTCATGTCCACCATGGAGAAGACCAGCACATCCACCAGGTGAGTGTGCGGCCCGGGCCCGGTCCCGGCCCGGTCCCGGCCCGGTCCCGGGTCGGAGTCGAGCTGAGGTCCGTTCGTGTCTGCGCTCCGACAGGAAGCCCAGGAGGGAGGAGAACCTGAGTGACGAGGCGTCCAAGGTGATCGCGGCGCTGCCGGATCTGTCCTTCATGCAGGCCAAGGTTCTGATGTTCCCCGCCACGCTGACGCCGCTCTGCTCGCAGGCCACGCCCAACTGAAGCCCCGCCCACGCGCATCACTTCATCGACATCCTTGTTTTTTCATGTTTCAGTTTCTCTTGGTGGAGGTGTACATAATCAGGAATTTAATGTTTTATTTGAATGATTCTTTTATTCTGGCGGGACTATGAAGGAAACACTGGCTGAACATAGAGATCTATAAAGTATGAATACATTTATATCAACACAGAGTCTTTATAAGAATATTTATGGACTGAAACCACACTGCCTACAGAATCCAGCTGAATGTTCGTCCTCGTTTGTTTCCGAGGCCTTAGTTCGTCCCGCCGCTTCCTGTCCTCCCAGTCCGTCTCGTCCGGGACGCGTGGCCGGAACCGGAAGGTTCTGGAGCAGTGAAGGAGTTAAGGGACCAACCCGTCTGTCGTTTTGTTTTTGCTCTAACTGCTGTGGCCGTCTCCCTGGAGGGTCTTGCACATTGTGAAGATGAGTTGGATGTAATCGTAGTTCACTGTGGCTTCAGGCTGTAAACCCAGGAAGTTCCTATGGAAAACCGCTGAATCACTGGAAGAGCCTGCGAGGAGTCGCCGTGCATGCCGGGTCTTCCCAGACTGGAAATGTGTAAATTTTAGTGTACACAAGATATTAAAATAATTTAAGAAGAAACTCTGTCTCTAGTTCTGTGGGTCTAGACTGAATCAGCGCTGGGAGGCAAAAATGTTTAATATCTCGGTTTGTTATTTTAATCTAAATCAAAACAAAAATCCAAAACTGCTGTTGCTAAACTGCTGAACAGACCTATGAGTTTAATAAACTTAAATATTTTTAATCTTTTCAACATCACATGGGGGTAAAGTTTGATCATTCATGGAGCTTGTTTAGAAAGCTGGACATTAGCTGCTACAGCTTTAGCATTGAGATGCTAATTTAGGCTAGCATAGATTTCGTTTAGCACATCTTGAACACAGTATGTTTTCCAGCATCAGATCTGAAGCAGAAATTAACCAAAGCCGCTCCATCGCTGCTATAAGCGGTGTGTCAGATTTACAGTCGTACCAGAAACCAATACAAAGGCTCCGAGCGCGTTAAGACTTTTGTATGAAATTCTTTAAAATGTTAATGTAATTAACCTAAATTAATGTGTTAGTCACTTCCCTGAAAAACAAACAACAAAAGTGGCATTAATTGTTTGTTTAGTTTTTTCCGAAGAACTGCAGACTGCTGATCTGTTCTGGAAACAGGAAGTGTTCAGCAGAGGAGACAGGAAGTAAACAGGACCACCATGGCAGTGATGGAGCCTCCATGTTTAAACCTGTAAAGTCATGTGGCTTTGTCTTCTGATTGGTCGCTAATTTAGTATCAATACCTCATAAGCTAAACAGGAGCAAACTTCCAGAAAACTGCAGAGATGCTGAAACTCTGAGTTCCTTTAAATCAAAGCTAACAGCCTGGTTAGCGTTCAACTGTTGGGGCAGAGATATCAGAACCAGGCTGAACTAACAAACTGTTCTGGTTCTGGAGATGATGGTGATGATGAAGATGATGGTGAGACTTCACCATCATCAGAGGTTTCTTCCGGTGATGTAACACAGACTCATTTAATAACAATCAATTATCAATATATTTGATTATTCTTGATTAAATGTTTGTTGCTAGGCTACAGTGAAGCACTCTGAGCATCTTTGGTTCTGTACTGATAAACTGGACTTTCAGACCAGAACCCTGTCAGGGTCTGTGACTTCTGACACAACATGACCTCATCTACAAACGCTGAGTCGCCCCCTGGAGGCCATGCAGGGGAACTGCTGGAGGATTGTCCTTCCTGCAGAAGAAGAGACCAGACAGGCGATCTGTTATCAAACATCTCCTTCATTGTTTAATAGACTCTGAGACTCTGAGCCGCAGAGCGTCCGCAGCCAATCAGCTGCTCAGGTTTCTTCTTCTACAGCTTCTGCAAACATTTATGTATAAATATATACAGTTTGTGGCAGCGCCGCTCCGACCGGGCCGGCAGCGCGCGCACCGCCTGACGGGAATGTTGTCTGGGCGGCGCGGGTTCTTCTTCTGCCCTGAAGGCACGTGGCTGAAGGGGCGAGGCGAGGCGTGGAGGCGCGCGCGGCTGCCGGTCTGAGCGCGCTCCATCCGAACCCAGGAGACTTAAAAACGGTTCTGAGTGACGAGGAGACGGCGGGGGGTTTTGGGGGCGGGGCTTATCGTCCTACTGCTGGCCGGGGGGAAGGGGCGGCGGCGGCGGCGGCTCTCAGCAGCAGCCCCCAGACGAAGTGTTGACCGGCTTGCTCTGGATCTTCACGTTGGACCTGTCGGCGGCGCCGGCCGTGGCCCCGGGGCCCATCCGCTTCTTGATCTCAGCCGCCATGGTCATGAAGGCCTGCTCCACGTTGGTGGCGCTCTTAGCACTCGTCTCCAGGAACGGGATGCCCAGGTGGTCCGCGAACTCCTGCAGGGGTCACAGGTCAGAATGCTACACGGCCTCCTTCAGACCAGAGGCCAGGGGTCAAGGGTCATACCTTGGCTGTAGTGTAGTCCACCACCTTCTTGGTGGTCAGGTCGCTCTTGTTGCCGACCAGCAGCTTGTTGACGTTCTCGCTGGCGTAGCGGTCGATCTCCTGCAGCCACTGCTTCACGTTGTTGAACGACTCCTGAGGAGCAGCAGAACGCAGCGTTACTGAGGCGGCGGCGTGGCTAGCCTAGCGGCGGCGTGGCTAGCCTAGCGCCGGCGTGGCTAGCCTAGCGGCGGCGTGGCTAGCCTAGCGCCGGCGTGGCTAGCCTAGCGCCGGCGTGGGGACTCCAGATGAAAAACACAAATGTATACTCAGATCTTTCAGCAATTATACCTAAACTTTACATATCGCTCCTTCATACAAATTAGAAATCTCTTCTTAAATCACGTTTATTTACCACTAGGGGTCATCGGAGCAGAAGCCTTAGAACCACAGGAAGAGGCATCAGCCAACATTTGTAGCATTCAATTAATCGCACAAGAAATTAAAGTTATGGACCTCATTTTAATTATCGGCTTTATCGTTTCTTCCTGCCTTTTTCTTTCTTTTGATGACACTGGATGGAAAAAGGCTCCACTGCCTTGCTCATTTCCTTACTGTAAAGCCCAGAGGACCCGACAAAAACATGGTAGGTATAACGGGTTGGATAGTGCAGTGTGTATAACGGGTTGGATAGTGCAGTGTGTATAACGGGTTGGATAGTGCAGTGTGTATAACGGGTTGGATAGTGCAGTGTGTATAACGGGTTGGATAGTGCAGTGTGTCCAGCCACTCGGCAAGAGAGACACCACAAGAACCCGTGTTCCATACAGGATGTTTTCATCCTGTAAAACTCAACATCACAGTTTTACAGGATGTAAAACTGTAAAACTGTAAAACTGGTGGTAAGACTGATCAGTGTTACCACCGATCAGTCTGGACCCGATCAGTGGTAACACTGATCGGGTCCAGACTGATCGGGTCCAGACTGATCGGGTCCAGACTGATCGGGTCCAGACTGATCGGGTCCAGTCGGTGGAACGTCAGCACCGCTTTGATCTAAAATCGGGGATATTGAACGTGTTTAATCATCTTGGCTCATTCGTCAAAATGTCTGTGGTTCCCCCAACTTGATTTTTTTTTTTTTTGTAATGAACAATAATTATAAAATTATTGCACAGAGTGCATCTGGTTGAGAAGCGCATTCCAATCTTTGGTTGAAATGGCGCATTTGATTTTATTCTGCAGTAATAATACAATTTTTAACAATACAATAAGTTTCAATTAAAGGAGCTGGAAGACGTTCAGCTTTCGCTCATCTGATTTTCTAAAAATGAATCTGCAGGAAATGTTTTCTTCTACTTTAAGCTCCTCTGATGTTTCAGTCATTCTGTTTTCTGAAACAAGGTACAGTATATGCATATATTGTAAAACAACATAAACAGAGCGAAAAATGATAAAATGATACGTAAACGGTTAACTAAACGACAAAACCGAAAACATTAAAAACAGTATTTTTTTTAAAACAGAGAGCATGTAACTCCTGTCCTGGCCTCACTTCACTGGCTGCCTGTATATTTTAGGATCCGTTTTAAAATCTTACGTTTGTTTTTAAATCACTACATAATCTTGCCCCAGTTTACCTCACTGAGCTTCTTCACCCTTACAGACCTGATCGGTCTCTCAGGTCTGCAGATCAGTTGCTCCTGGAGGAACCGAGATCTAGAAGCTCAGAGGGTCAGGGCTTTCTCTGTCCTGGGTCCTAAGTTATGGAATGACCTGCAGGTCAGAGGTCCCTTCACTGTCCACTTTTAAAGCTCGTCTTAAAACACATCTGTTTTACTGGGCTTTCAACTCCAGCGAGATCTAGTTTGACATTGTTTGTTTGTTTGTTTGAAACTGTAAGAGTTTTTATTTGTTTTTATTTTGTACAGCACTTTGTATCAGCTGTGTTTGTTTTAAAGTGCTTTATAAATAAAGTTGGTATGGTAAAGTATTTTTCATGAAAAAAAGAAAAAACCTCACCTCCATGTTGCGATGCAAATATATAATATAAACACATATAATCCTTACTCGCGATGTCTCCAGTTCTTCATCCAAAGCTTTGATTTTTGGTTACGTCTTTGTTGGGTTAGCATAAGTCCGTGAACTAAAGTTTCCACTTCAACATCGTTGTCCATGTTTGTTTGTTTACTCTAAATTCAGGTGTGGTAGCGCAGGATTTTATTTTGAAGGGATTTCGTATCTGGCATTAGAATGTGTTCGAGTGAAACCTCATCTTTACGATGGAACCCGTTACACAACGATTTTAAATCGCTAGTATGTGGTCTCTCACGTTTTCAGAATCGGCCGACTTTTCTAAAATTGTGTAGTGTGAACTGGGCTTAAGCTAATGCTGCTGATTAAAGGTCAAAGGTCACTAACCTGATCCGTCACGTCATACACCACTATGATGCCGTGAGCTCCTCTGTAGTAACTGGATGTGATGGTTCTGAACCTTTCCTGACCCGCCGTGTCCCACTGCAGAGAAGCAGGTCAAAGGTCAGCTCAAAGCATATTACAGCAGTGTGCTGCTACGATCGGCGGCTCCTTACGATCTGCAGCTTGATGGTCTTCCCGTCCAGTTCGATGGTCCGGATCTTAAAGTCCACCCCGATGGTGCTGATGTAGCTCTCTGTGTATGTATCGTCCTGCAGCCAATCACAGACGGGTCAGACAGGGCTGCAGCCAATCACAGACGGGTCAGACAGGGCTGCAGCCAATCACAGACGGGTCAGACTTACTGCAAACCGCAGCAGGAGACAGGACTTTCCAACACCGGAGTCACCGATCAGCAGCAGCTTGAATAAGTAGTCACTGCAAGGGGACGCGCACGCACACACACACACACACACACACACACACACACACACACACACACACACACACACACACACACACGTCATGGTTGTTGGCTCTGACATGATTCAGGCCCAATCAGTTGACACCAACTGGATCTGAGATGTTCTGATCGGTTTAAAGAATCCTCTGGAACACAACTGGTTTCTCTAAACTGGTTTGTTACAGAAAACTGAAATCCATGTTTGTAGTGTGAAAAAAAAACCTGATTTTTTTTCCTGCCTTTTTTCTTTGTTTTGTTTTTTGTTTGTTTTAAATTGTCCTCCTATAATAAATCTGTCAGATTATTAATGTCAGATGTCACAATGGTTTTATGGTTTGTTTCTATCACCAGGAGCAGCTGATTAGCTTCTTAAAAGCTTAAATAAACTTGAACTTTGACCCCTCGCCCCAGAGGAGTTGGAGCAAGTCCAAACCATTTCACATCCACGACTCCATGTCTTTCTGCTCAGCTGTCTGACCAACAACTGATGACGTCATCCAGGACATGACTGTTGAATATCATCTCTGCATTCTGAGCTGTTAGCATGTTAGCATGTGACGAGGCTGTCACACAGCAATAGTCTTCAGTCAGAGGCCTCTCCATATTCACTACAAGACTGACTGCTACAGGAAATCCAAAGAGTTACAGCATTTAAATTCCCTTTGAGAACAATAAAGGACTTCGTCTTCTGAAGTCATTTATTTATTTAGTTTAACAAATAAATAATAAAAACATTTGGTAATAATTGAATTATTTAAGTTTAAAATCAGAATTACTGACTGAATGTGAACACAACAAATAGACTTAAATGCACCTGTTGGCTAAATCATCTTAGGCCCAGCAGATTTTCATTGTTTAGGACAAAAATAAAAACTAAAATTAGAAATATTAAACATCTTCTAGTTTCCATGGAAACGGATCAACGACTTTGATTAGAAAATAACTAACCCATCCCTGAGGCAAGTAATAAACCCTCAGAAAGTAACTAACCCGTCAGAAAACAACTAATCAGCCAGGAAGTAACTAAACCATTAGAAAGTAAGTAATTAGTCAGAAAGTACGTGACCCGTCAGACAGTCCTGACCCCTTGGTCACACAGCAACTAATTAGAGTAAACACAGTTAGCCGTTAGCCGCTAACAGCTAGGTGTGATAGGACCGGTCACTCCCGTCATTTCTCGGCCTTCTCCCGGCTCAGCCTCGCTGTCAAGAGCCGCTTCTGACTTCCACTATACGGCTGTCGGTAAGTGTCCGGTCGGGCGGTCATGTTAACGACCGAAACCGAGGAGAAAAGCAGCGAAGGCGACGCTGTGCCCGGCTAGCTAGGCGTTAGCCTCCCCGGTGAAGTGACAGCTCAGACCGGACCTGGACGTGTCAGTCCGGACCAGAACCAGACTTACTATTCCGGATTCATGGTTGTCTGCTGGTTGTGAAGTGTGCCGTCTGTGGAAGCAGTTGAAGGTGTTTCGGAGAGATTCTGGACTGGTTCTGTCGTTACTTTGAAGCGAGTAGTTGTCAGAACAGAGTAACCGAATCAAATATGGCCGTCTGAGTACCACCAACCCGGAAATACTGGCCTAAAGGAATCATGGGTACTGTAGTGTTCAAATTAAATTAAATTCAAAACTACTTTATTGATCCCAAAGGGAAATTAAATATTTAATATTTAAAATAACTCTTCTCCTTCACTCTGTCTGTCTTCGTAATTAACCGAGTAAAAGTTGGAGTTACGAGGACACGTATGGAGTTTGAAAAGTCCCAAGATGTTGACTCCAGTCCAACTAACCTGGGAAAGTTATTTTGACTTGTTTGAAGCAGCCAATCAGCAATCTGATTGGCTGCTTCAATTAGCACCAAGGAGGTCCTGGGTTTGATTCCCAGCCTGGTTTTTCTGCATGTTGTTCCTGTTCCTGTGCATGTGTGGGAACCAGAGTGGGAACCAGAGTGGGAACTTGACCTCCTTCACCTGGAAACTGTGCTGGTGAACATTTTTAACTCGGACTTGTTGCATAACAAGTTGCTGTCAGTAAAATCAAAACAAACTCAGTAAATTTGAGCTTTTATTTTATTTTTCAGATTTTAGTCTTTTTCTTTGTATCTTTGACATCCATCATTTTAGAAACAATAAAAAAATAGAACTGAAAAATGTACATTGCTGACCTGATACATATACATATACAGTATATATTAATATATTCAGTTTTTACACTGGTATAAATGTAATTATGTATAAAAAGACAAACTAATGGACTGCACCTTTGCTTTTTTCATCATAGTTATTAGACTGATGAAGACACGATGAAGAGGATTCAGGCACTTTCCCTGGAAAGAGCCAGCGCCGGCCGGCACACGGACAGGAAGTGGCTTCTCAGACACTGGACACACTTCCTGTTGGACGCTTCATTTTTTATTGGGGACTCATCTCGGATGGCGGACATGACGGTCTGGACTGCTGCTTCTCTCTGGAGAGAAACCAGCTGCTGCGCTCCGACGGTTTTCGCAGATGTTTTCCTTCCACCAACTTTACAGGATGTACCAGGAAACGTGTGGAAAAGCAGCTGGAACTGACCTCATCTTGTCCTGACTTCCTGTTTTTCACTGAGCTTCAGCAAACATTCCAGCTGCAGCACCATGTGGCCTATGTTAGCATGATGCTAACTGTTAACATTGCTAATGATTTTACAGGAACTGGATCACTTTGCACAAGAACATCAAGGACAACCAGGAAGCTAGGCGCTAACAGGCGCTGCTAAGCTAGGCCACATGGACTGGACCAGACCGGACCGGACCGGAATGGAACTCATCATCTGTTAAACTTAAAAACCACAAATGAATTTCCCAACTGCCATTCATCCTGATGTCAAGCTACACTGAAAAACACATTCAGCCCATAAACATCAATTTATTTATATTAGAATGAACATCTGGATCGTTTCCCCACCGGGTTCTGACCCGATGTCGGGTGAACAACTCAAGTCGACTGCTCAGCTGCTGCCATTATGGCCCAGTTTCTGTAGCTTATGTTGCATCAAAAATATCTGTAATAATATAAGTTATAAGTTTGCCCTGAAATGCTGGCCGGGAGCTGGGGGAACTGTCGTTACACCAATAAAAAAATAGATTTCAAACTTCAGCTCTGATTTCTGTTAGTTGTTCTTTAACCCGGATTGTGATAATCTGCATGTGTTCCAGACAGCAGAGCTGCAACGCTCCTCTATACTTCACACCACTTGGGCCAAAATCATCACTTCTCAGGAATCTGGGCCCAAAAATCCTGATCATGTCTGGACAGCCTGCTCCAGAACCGAGTCTCTGAGCTGAGGACTCACTGGCTGGTTTTCACCACACGCCTCTGCAGACACACTTTACCTACCGCCATGGTGTGTGTGTGTGTGTGTGTGTGTGTGTGTGTTGGTAATAAACCAGGAGATTCTCCATTATAATAAGCAGTTAAACGCATCATTTTACTGTAAAAAAAACAACAACAATAAAACTGTGGATACAAGCAGAAAAATTCAGGTCTTGGGTTTTGAATTTTTCCCATCAGCCACTTGAATGTCAGGGTGACAACCCTTTTTCAAGATGGCTGTCATCATCTTTGTCCCTTTTAAACCAGTTATTGCTATTAAATATGATCATTTTCATGACTTGGATGGATTTTATGTCATCCACGTCCAATTATTTTTAAATTTGGTCATCCTATTCATACAAGTTAGCAACTTAATGGTTAGCTTCTGCTAATTTTTTGTGTTCATACAAGTTAGCATTAGCTCTGCTAATGTTTTTATGACTTTATTGTAGCTGAGCTAAGGTTTTTGTTTATCAAATACGTCAATAATAAATGTGACTTTTTGTTTTGTGGCCACTGCTGATTGTGGTGCAAACATATTTCCTCCTTCACAACCATGGCGGCCATCTTGGACTTTTCAGTGACTAATGTTTATTTTTCCAAAATGGCAAGTTAAGATAAGTTCCAGAAAGATGAAATATTAAATTTCAATCAGGTCTCATATTTATGCCACACAGAGGGATAAACATCCAGTTTCAGATTTTTTGTTCAGACTCTAAAAACCTGAACCACCAGACCAATGAAACGATCCAGTTCTGTCATGAAGAAGACTGCTGCCATGACAACAAGGAGGGGAAGCTGCAAAAGCTAACAAGTCTGTGGCTAACACACCCCTCTGTACAAGTCTACTAAGGGAAAATTGAGTGGAAGGAGAAAGTGTGTAGAACAGGTGAACAAGCAACAACACAGAGAATAGTGAAGAGCTCATCTCAAGGTTTGGGAGAGTTTTTCTCTTCTTTTTTTGGAAATAAAATTTTCTAATCTTTAGAATAAGGTTTCGAATCTTATTCGCTGTAGGCCAGAAATATCAGAAACATCCCTCTGTGCAGAATAAATATCTGAGTTGCTGTGACATTCTGGCTGGAGAAGAGAATGAAGCAGCTTCTTCCACAAAGCAGCTCCACCTTCACTGACCTGCAGGAACCTTCTGGACCTGAAACCTGGCGGCTCCAAATGTCCAAACTTTCATGGAGACATTTTCTTCATTTGGTCCTCAGAGTGACAGAAAAAGCACAACGGTTGACACGAAGTTTCACTTCCTTCTACAGATGAACCACATCAACAACAGAAAGAACAGCGGTCACGGTCTCTGTGGAGTGGGCGGGGCCTGCGGCGGCTCAGCCCACGGCCCTGTGCTTGCCGCCGCAGCAGCGGCAGGCCACGCCGCAGCGGTGGCACGCCCTCAGGGGGGCGTAGCAGCACATGCAGGCGCCAGCGCGGGCCGACCAGCGCCGTCCAGCGCAGGCAGAAGCGCTCGTCGCTGGTGTCGCAGGAGCAGGGGTCCGAGTAGTCGCCCTCCGGGTCGGACATGCAGTGGTACAGCAGGCTGTCGGCGCACCACATGAAGCTGACCCGGCGGATGCAGGTCTGGATGGGGTCCGGCGCCTCCTGGCACTGGCCCCGCCCGTTGTCCTCGTGGTTGAACATGTCCTGGCAGTAGACGCAGCGGAGCCGCTCCCCGTCCTCCAGGTGACACTTCCCTTTGGACGCCGGAGGCCGCGGCTGCAGCGTCACCACCGCCCTGCGGCCGCCGCCCGGCTTGCTGTCGAAACCCCGCTGCACGCCGCAGCTCAGCGGGTACGGGTACGTGTAGTCGCGTTTGGGCGCGTCGCTCTTGGTGAAATGCACGCAGGTGTCCGGGTTGCGCGGCTGCGGGACCTTGACTCGCGTGGCGTTGGCGTGACGGTAGTCCTCGTAGCCGGTCAGCCAGCTGCGCTCCCGGGGGCTGAAGCGAACGATCTCCTCCTCCTCCAGAGGGAAACTGGCGTGACGGGGAAAGATGTGGACCGCCTGGCGGAGCCGAGAGGAGCGCATGAGTCAAACCTTGATGTTCCTACAAGCTGATGCTGCACGATGCTGGAAAAGCTTCCAATCGCGATAATATTGGCACATAGTGCGATAACGACATCAGGAGCAAAATATGCCCGGTTTCCAGAGCTATTTGTGTCTAATTTGAGTTTTTACTGCCAGGACTTTCTGTCCTACTGGCTAAACTTAAGAGCTGGTCAAGTAAATCAGCCAGCAGTTTTTCTCTCCACACTGACACTATATTTGTATTGTGCAGTTCTGTCGCAGAAGCATCAGAACAAGGCGCTGCGTGCGGACTCACCGGGTCCAGGAAGTAGTGGTCCGAGGGCCGGTGGTGCTCATAGAAATGACCCAGGATGCAGTGGTGCCGCCGCGGCTCGCAGAAGGGAGCCAGAGGCGCGTGCATGGCGGCCTCTCTCCTCTGGGACGAGTTGGACGAGCTGTCGGTGGCCGTCTGCAGGAGGACAGGAGGACAGGAGGACAGGAGTGACTAAACCCACAGGAACTTCAGGCTGTGATGCCCAGAGCGTCCACTAGAGGGCAGCTCCAAGGCTAGCAGGGGGCCTCTTTACAGAAATAGCTTGTGGGAACTCGCTCACTTAGCATACCGCTAACGTAAAGCTAACCTACACAGCTAGCTACCACACACTGGAAACCCCTACAAATAAACACATCTACAGTTTTCTGGACTTTATCATGATGTTTTAAATACATTTAATGTCATTGTAGTGCTATTGTTGTAGAAATGCTAACGCTGCTAATGATGCTAATGTTAAGGGTCTGTATCCTTTGACTAGACGAGAATTGGCTCCACAATGAGAGAGAAGCTGCTTTTCATTGGTCCAGTAAAAACAAAAAAAGCAGAGTGAGTACTACTGCAGAGTGAGTACTACTGCAGATACAGTGAGTACTAGCAGAGGAGTACTAGCAAGTGAGTACTAGCAGAGGGAGTACTACTGCAGAGTGAGTACTAGCAGAGTGAGTACTAGCAGAGTGAGTACTAGCAGAGTGAGTACTACTGCAGAGTGAGTACTAGCAGAGTGAGTACTACTGCAGAGTGAGTACTACTGCAGAGTGAGTACTACTGCAGAGTGAGTACTAGCAGAGTGAGTACTACTGCAGAGTGAGTACTAGCAGAGTGAGTACTAGCAGAGCGAGTACTAGCAGAGTGAGTAGTAGCAGAGTGAGTACTACTGCAGAGTGAGTACTAGCAGAGTGAGTACTAGCAGAGTGAGTACTACTGCAGAGTGAGTACTAGCAGAGTGAGTACTACTGCAGAGTGAGTACTACTGCAGAGTGAGTACTAGCAGAGTGAGTACTACTGCAGAGCGAGTACTACTGCAGACTATGACAGATCTATAGTAGCTCTATAATGGATCTATAACGGATCTATGTATAAATCCTCCCAGGAAGCAGCAGATCTCGCTGCTCTTGTTCTCCCTGTTTCTGTTCTACTTTAAATCCTGTAAGTTGATCAAGATCCCGGCTCCAAACGCTCCAGCTGCTGTTTTATCTGCTTCCTGCGTTAATCTGGACTCTACCAGAACCGGTTCTGCTGGTTCACCATGGGAACGTCGTCAAATCTTCAACATCCACTTCACCAAAGCGGCTCCTCACCGTGAACACGTCGTCGTCCCCGAGCTCGGCTTCGTTCTGCAGCGTCGACGAAGACGTGGTGGAACCTGCGGAGCAGAGAGCAGATCAGGGATCGGCGATCCAGGGCTTTCCTGCCGCTGGACGGCTACAGGAACCGCCGTGGGCCCGGTTCAGGACGGAGCAGGAAGGTTGGCCTCACTTCAGGCTTCTGCTCTCTTTTGACACGGATCCTTCTCCGGTTCCGGGTTCGCTCGTTTCCTCGGAGGCTTCAGAGATGAACCTCCATCCGTCCCCATTGGCTGCTGCTTGTCAGAGACCAGGTTGGCATGGCAACAGGAGGGAAATCTAACATGGCTCTCCTCTGAGGGATCCAATGGCGTCCCCAGCCAAAAGGGACATATCCTCCTTCCTGTAGGTTCTGGTTCCGCCAGGACCTCCTCCCGTCCCGACAAGGGGCCCAAACCACCGACTTCCAGTGGGATCAGGAGCAAGGCGCCCCCTGCTGGTGGCAGGAACACATCTCTCGCTTTGAAGACGCGGTCAGAGATACTGTCTCACCCAGGGACACTTTGCCTCTGGAAGGACACCGTCCTTTAACAGAAGGACCCAAAGACCTGGCTGTCCCCTCTGATGTCCTCAAGGTGTCCCTCTAATGTCCTCAAGGTGTCCCTCTAATGTCCTCAAGGTGTCCCTCTAATGTCCTCAAGGTGTCCCTCTAATGTCCTCAAGGTGTCCCTCTAATGTCCTCAGGTGTCCCTCTAATGTCCCTCTAATGTCCTCAAGGTGCCCCTCTAATGTCCTCAAGGTGTCCCTCTAATGTCCCCAGTCGCCCCCTGTAGGACGGCGGTGGCCTCGTCAAAGCGTTTTCTGTCGTACCTTCTGCCAGGTCCTCCAGCGCTCGCCTCACGCCGCGGTCGAAGGCGCGGGCGTCGGACGAACACTGGAAGGTCAGGCCGCACTTCTTGTTGTCCACCTGCCAGTGGTGGAAGGTGGGCGTGGCCTTTGTGTAGACCAGGTCTTTCTTTAGGAAACACTGCAGAATCACCTGAGAGCCGAGAAACAAAGACGGAGCAGAAAACAGAAGCAGAAGCAAACAGGATTAAACTGGTTCAGTTGGTTTCCAGCATCATTGCTGTTTGTGTTGCAGTGTGAAGCAGCTCTATGATAGATCTAGAAATCTAGTTAGCGCTCCTCTGAAAAACCCAAACCGGCTCAGGACGGTTCTGCCTGACCGGATGTTTCATTTGTTGCAGATTTATGGGACAAAGTTCTGATCTCAAAACGCTGCTGGTTGTTTTTCACCTGGTGTTCTGGACCGGTACCGGCCCAGCAGAACCGGTTGCGACCCAGCCCACCTGCCGGTCCTTGAGGCGCTCCCCGTGGATCAGGAAGCTGTTCCGGCCCTGCAGCCCGTCGGGCCGCAGCCGGCACACCCCGACCCGGCTCAGGCAGCCGTCCAGCGCCAGCCAGCCGCCGCTGGACTCGTCCCGGGTCATCACCACCGCCGTGACCCGCACCACGTAGCTGTCACTGCAACACAGGTCAAAGGTCATCAGAACACAACCCACACAGGGAGGAAACAGCCCTTACCAAAAAACAGAACCAAAACAGAACCAAACAGAACCAGAAGATCAGGACGGGTTCGCCGCGTCGGATCGACCCATCAGCTGAGAGAGGGGGAGCGAATCAGAACCAGAACCAGAACATCAGCCCAACTCCATCTGAACCTCATCCATCTGGATCTCTCTCACAGGCTGGTTCTACAGAACCAAGTATTGGACCTGGTTCTGCTGGGTTTTAATTCTGTCAGGTTCTGGAAACAGAACCGGGCCTAGCTTGGTCCATATTTAATGAACAAACTTGTCCTGTCAGAACCTCTGCACTGAGATCAGAACCACGTCACAGAACCCGCTCTGATCAGAACCTCTCCAGGCTTTCTGCTGCTGGTTCTGTGGACCGGCCCAGCTGACCAGAACCTCCAGGGTTCTGCTGGGTAACTTCCTGGAGCAGCTGAGGTCCACATGGAACCGGAACCAGCAGCCGAACTCTGACGATGACTCATAACATGCAGCCGGAGCTTCAGAACCGAACCGGGTCAGCCTCATCCCCCAGAACCTCTTGCCTCGGTGATGAAGAAGAGGCCCTCCTCACCCTCTTCTTCATCACTGGAGCTCAGACCGAGTCCACGTGACGAGACGCTGACACCGCACCAGAACCACGAACAGAACCACGAACAGAACCGGTACTCACTCGTCGGGCCGCGGCTCCTCGTTCATCTTCTCCGGTTCAGCTCCGTTTGGGTCGAGCCGCCGCGGCCGCCGCGCGGTGCGGCGTCTTCATGGTTCCGCAGCAGCGGCGGTGGCGGTGGATGCGGTTCTGACGCCTCCGCCTCCTCCTCCCATCGGACCGTCCTCCTCCTTCAGCCCCGCCGCCTCCTCCGGACCGGGCCGGGACCGCTGAGACCGAGCAGGAGGTTCTGGTGTCGGGGAGGAAGGCGCCGCACGATCCCCATCCTCCTCACTCCATGGTGGACTGGGCGGTGACGTCAGACCCGAAGGACCGCAAGGATCACGTGTCTTCACCACAACATCATCATCATCATCATCATATTAATGGTTCTGGTTCTGAGCTGGTGGTACCGGTACGGTACTGGGTCCTGATGGAAACCCATTTCCACCATAAAAAATAAATAAGTAAAAACAAAGTCATCATTCAGAGTTTTAAATTTATTTGAAAAATAAATGTATGAATTTATGTTTTATATATTTAACATCATTTAATGACGGTTTAATATGAGTCATGAAAACATCAGTCAGAAACAACCAATCAGAGTCAGGGGGCGGGTCTTAGTGCTGTCAATCAACCACTGCAGCTAGCATAGCCTGCCATGACTGCTAATGCTAATTAGCAATACCACCAAGAAACGGCTTTCCTGTAAGTTGTTTGTCCACCATTAACACATTTAGCAGGGAGTACATGAGGGTAATTGACAGTGCTAAGCTCCTCCTCTTCATTGGGCTTTTATTTTTTTATTCATGGCAGAAATGAATAAGAATAAAACTATGTACCAGAAATAGGAAAAAATAAATAAATAAATTAAAAGTTATTACTTTTTTGTCAACATTTTACCCAGATTAAATTATTTTACTGAAAATGTTGATCAGATTATATCAACATCAAATGACAAAAAAAAAAAACTGGTTCCATTGTTCACCTGCTGGAGACAAATATTAGTCTGATGTCCTTAAATGACGCAACATGCGTTCTATGGCAAGCTGTTTTAACATAAATTCTGTTTTACTGCCCTTACATTCCAGATATCTCAAATTGTTTTATGACTTGTTTTAGCAATTTAAGATATTTATAATTATATTCTGACCAGTCAAAATGACGTCAGATTTACCATCGACTTGCATGGAGACTTCAATTCAAGATATCTTAAATGTATTTTTGGATAGAAGAAATGTAATTTTGACGAGTGGAAATAAAATTATAGAAATCTTAAAAGCAAATAATGACTAGACAAAACTAAATTAGAGATATCTTTGTCATGAAATGGTGGAGGCCCAGGTAAGCTGAGTGGTGATGATTTATTAACAAAAAACACAGTCAATAAGTCTGCAGCCAGAGCTCACACCGGTAGCAACGGGTCCAACAGGCGGAAACAAACGACAACATAGAACAACGACAAACTGAGAACACAGGAGGGATTAAATACACTGAGGTGATCAAGGGAACAAGACACAATCAAGGGGAAGACAGGACAAGGAGGAGACGAGGACACAGAAAACTCAAATAAACACAACAGAAACACACAGAACACAACAATCTTGAATTATTCAGCTTTTCTATTTAAGATATCTTAAATGAACATTTTGACATCACTGATATGTTGAATTAACATTCTGTTTAGTCAAAGCGTCACTGATTTACGTAGCAAATCAGTGACGAAACAAGATATTTGAAAATGGACAACTTTCATGTTGAAACTGGATTGACAAAGCAGTTTTAGCTTTTCAAAGCTGTTTTTAACTGCATTCGGCTCGTTGGGAATGAATAACCTGGATTTTTTTTTGCAGATATCATTAGCAGTCTTATAGTTTATGAAGTTCTCCGCATTTCCAACATTGCTGAGCTCTTTCTAATTTCTGCCATTTATGGACAATTTTGTGCAGGAAACATCAAATTCTGCAGGCAACTGTTTAGACAGCACAAAGGGGCTTCAACATCATGCTTAATTCAGATAAACAAAATTGCAATATTGACTAGTGATAATTCTGTTCAAGATATCTTAAATCGTAATTCCGGATACGTGTCTCATCAAATTACAGATCCAGTGACGTCATTTGATATACCTTGAAAAGAATTTTGACGAGTCAAAATGTAATTGAAGATATCTTGAATTATTCTCACTAGTCAGAATGGAAATGCAGATATCTTAAATTACCAGTCCAGATAGTCAAAATGTAGTTTTAGATATTTAGAATGTAATTACGTATAGTCAGACGGAACTGAATTTATGTTAAAACAGCTTGCCATATTACTGAGGACTGAACCAAAGCAGCCCGAGTCCAAAGAGGAAAAGAAAACTGCAGCTGCTTCAGCCTCATCACTAAATGTTGCTGCTGGTTCTTTCATTGTTTGGTAAACTTTGTGTTTTATAATTGTCCCATTAAAATCTTCGACATAAACATAAAATCAGCCAAAATTCTGATTTAGTTTCATTGACTCCAAATGAAAAACTCAGAATTTCCCGCGAACTTCAACTCTCTTGCAGACACTATAGAGAACAGATGCCTCATGGCCACTCCTGCCGTTTGTTGCTGATGAGATTTAGGGTGGCCATCTTGGAGAGGTCAACTGCTCCACTCAGCCTGATATGTTTGACAGGCGCAATGAAGTGTCAGCGCATTTAATCGATCATAACTCGCTAAATACTAAACACATATTTTGCTGTAAACCTCATTCAAACAGCTATCATAGCTACATTTACGACATTATTTTAAAGTGTTTTGAATTGACTCCTCAGGCTGCCACCTTGTCGTGGTGGAGGGGTTTGAGTGACCCAATGATCCTAAGAGCTTTGCTGTTTGGGGCTTCATGACCCTGGTAGGGTCACCCAAGGCAGACAGGTCCTAGGCGAGGGACCCGAAGACCCTAATGATGAACGGCAACTTTGGATCTCGTGTTCCCTCACCCGGACCCGGGTCACTGGGTCCCCACCCTGGAGCCAGGCCTGGAAGTGGGGCACGTTGGCGAGGTGTGGAGTTGTCCACTGACCACTACCTGGTGGTGAGTTTGCTCAGGTGGTGGAGGAAGATGCTGGTCAGACCTGGCAGGCCCAAACCTGTTGTGAGGGTCTGCTGGGAACGTCTGGCGGAGTCCCTTGTGAGACGGAGCTTTAACTCCCATCTCTGGCAGAGCTTCGAACACGTCCTGGAGGAGGTGGGGGACACTGAGTCTGAGTGGACCATGTTCCGTTCCTCCATTGTGGAGGCGGCTCATCGGAGCTGTGGTCGCAAGGTTGTCAGTGCCTGTCGTGGCGGCAACCCTCGAACCCGTTGGTGGACACCTTCGGTGAGGGATGCTGTCAGGCTGAAGAAGGAGTCCTATCGGGCCTTTTTGGCCTGTGGGACTCCAGAAGCAGCTGATGGGTACTGGCAGGTAAAGCGGCGTGCGGCTCAGGTGGTTGCTGAGGCAAAAACTCGGGCGTGGGAGGAGTTCGGAGAGACCATGGAGAAAGACTTCCGTATGGCTTCGAGGCGATTCTGGTCCACCATCCGGCGTCTCAGGAGGGGTAAGCAGTGTAGCACCAACACTGTTTACAGTGGGGGTGGTGTGCTGCTGACCTCGACTCGGGACGTTGTGGGCCAGTGGACGGAATACTTCGAAGACCTGCTCAATCCCACCGACATGCCTTCCATTGAGGAAGCTGAGCCTGGAGACTCTGGGTCGGGCCCTCCAGTCTCTGGGGAGGAGGTGGTTAAAAAGCTCCTCGGTGGCAGGGCCCCGGGGCTGGATGAGATTCACCCGGAGTTTCTTAAGGCTCTGGATGTTGTAGGGTTGTGTTGGTTGACAACTCTGCAGTATCGCATGGACATCGGGGGCAGTTCCCCTGGATTGGCAGACTGGGGTGGTGGCCCCCTGTTTAAAAAGGGGGATTGGAGAGTGTGCTCCAATTATAGAGGGATTACACTCTTAAGCCTCCCTGGCAAGGTCTATTCGGGGGTACTGGAGAGGAGGGTCCGTCGGATAGTCGAACCTCGGATTTTGGAAGAGCAGTGTGGTTTTCGTCCTGGTCGTGGAACACTGGACCAGCTCTACACCCTCAGCAGGGTCCTGGAGGGTTCTGGGAGTTTGCCCAACCTGCCCACATGTGTTTTGTGGACTTGGAGAAGGCGTTCGACCGTGTCCCTCGGGGTGCCCTGTGGGGGGTTCTCCGGGAGTATGGGGTTCCGGGCCCTTTGATACGGGCTGTCAGGTCCCTGTATGACCGGTGTCAGAGTCTGGTCCGCATTGCCGGCAATAAGTCGGGCTCGTTCCCGGTGAGGGTTGGACTCCGCCAGGGCTGCCCTTTGTCACCGAGTCGGGTCATTACTTTCATGGACAGAATTTCTAGGCGCAGTCGAGGTGTTGAGGGGATCCGTTTTGGTGGCCTTAGGTGGCCTTTTTGTGGATGATGTGGTCCTATTGGCTTCATTGGGTCGTGATCTGGAGCTCTTGCTGGAGCGGTTCGCAGCCGAGTGTGAAGCGGCTGGGATGAGGATTAGTGCCTTCAAATCCGAGGCCATGGTCTTGAGCCGGAAAAGGGTCGAGAGCTTCTCTGGGTTGAGGGGGATGTCCTGCGGAGGAGTCCAAGTATCTTGGGATCTTGTTCATGATGAGGGATTAAGGGAACGGGAGATCGACAGGCGGATTGGTGCAGCGTCCGCCGTGAATTGGCGCTGTACCGGTCCGTCGTGGTGAAGAGGGAGCTGAGTCAATAAGCGAAGCTCTTGATATACCGGTCGATCTGCGTTCCTACCCTCATCTGTGGTTATGCGCTTTGGGTCATGACCGAAAGAATGAGATTGCGGATACAAGCGGCCAAAATGGGTTTCCTCCGTAGGGTGGCTGGGCTCTCCCTTAAAGATAGGGTAAGAAGCTCAGTCATCCTGGAGGGACTCAGAGCCACAGGGG